>JARQOC010000002.1:516496687-516532366 GCA_033576535.1 Allobates femoralis
CTGAATAGTGAACCCACTAGACCACGGTAAATACAGAGGAAGCTGATACCATAAACGAGCCGGGCAAGAACATCAGATGCAGGAACAGAGTTTATTAAACAAATAGGCAAGAATAAACCCCCAAGGGAAGTCCACAGGGCAGGAGCACCGGGGTTCCCTCAAGGAAGCACTGAGGAGCGGAACCCCAGCACAGGGATTGTCTCAGTGCAGCCAAGGAGGATCCAATGAACCAGCAAACCTGTGGGTGCGACCCAAGGAGATAGAGATGCCGGGTGGAGAGGGGCATAGAAACGGGAAGGGCAGCTGTTACCCCTCGGGGGTCTGCCGCTCGTGCCCGCGGCCTGCTGCCCTTACTCCCTCTGCTGGAGCAACATTGCTCCTCTCACTTCTGGTACCACTACTTATGTGCATGAAACTGTCTCCTACTCGGTTTCTGTGGGAGAGACTGCAGGGATCTGGCTCCTCCCTCTAGCCAATCACCAGGTCTCAGTGCCCGGCCAATCAGGCCTGCCCTGTTCTGATTTAAACCTCCTGTTTGCAATCAGTCGGGGCCAGGGCAACTTCGACCTTCACCTTCCCCTGGGTGAAGTTGCCACTTCTGGTCTGTCAGGTCGCTCTCCGTTTGGTCTGTTACCTGATCGCTCTGTGTTACCTCCCCCAGATCTCGTTCCTGCCGGTTCCTGGCTGATCACCGTGTTCCTGGATGGTCTCCTGATTCCCTCCAAGCTGATCGCTGGTTCTCGCCCGGCTCCGGATCCCCCGTGGTCCTGGATTCTCCGTGTTCCTGGATCTCCCTGTGTTCCTGGATCTCTCCGTGTTCCTGGATCTCTCCTGTGTTCCTGGTTCCCCGTGTTCCTGGTGCTCTGTATTCACGGTTCTCGTTTCGTATTGTATTCCCGGGTGCTGTTTCATTACCACGTCGCCTGGGGTCGGTTGAACACTTGTGTCCGTAGCATTGGCCCCTTCGAGGCTGATCCCGGCGGTATCCCTGTATAGGGGTCAAGCGCTCCGGGGTCTCCCTCGCTGGGCTCCCGGTGTTGCGACCTTGTGGCCCTCTCCAGGGGCGTGTGGTTCTGTGTTATAGTTCTGTTTAATAAACCCGTTGACTCTACGGTGCGTGTCTGCCTCTCTATCACCCGGTATCAGCATCCGCTTTACGCGGTCCAGTGGGTCCACGTGTGAGTCCGTCGGTAGGACGTGACAGATTTTGCCCTGGCCATGGACCCCGCTGATGCCAGGTTTGATGCCCAAAGAGAGCTGGTCGCACTCCGCCAGAGTTACGACCGGGTTGTGGCGATTATCCAGTCGTTAGAGGCCCGAGCGTCCTCTTCTTCCTGCACCCCCAGCAGCCGGAGAAGGACTCCCCGCCTGGCACCCACATTCTTGGGGGTGCCCTCTACTGTTGATTCTGCTCTCTCCTTCCAGGTGCTGGGTCTCCGCCAGGAGAGGGACCGGATGCGTGGGGTACAGACTCGGATGGTTTCCCCTATGGCCTCTCTGGATGATCGGCTTGCCAGCCTTGAGCTGGTCGGTGTCCCTGATGACGTCCAGCCTGTCGATGTCCCATCGTGCCTTGTTCCTGGACGGGCTCCTCCTCCGTGTTCCTGGGGAGTCTCCAGCCTGGATCCGGTGGGTGTCCCTGATGACGTCCTGCCGGTCGGTGCCCCTGATGACGTCCTGCCGGTCGGTGCCCCTGATGACGTCCTGCCGGTCGGTGCCCCTGATGACGTCCTGCCGGTCGGTGCCCCTGATGACGTCCTGCCGGTCGGTGCCCCTGATGACGTCCTGCCGGTCGGTGCCCCTGATGACGTCCTGCCTGCCGGTGCCCCTGATGACGTCCTGCCTGCCGGTGCCCCTGATGACGTCTTGCCTGCCGGTGCCCCTGATGACGTCTTGCCTGCCGGTGCCCCTGATGACGTCTTGCCTGCCGGTGCCCCTGATGACGTCTTGCCTGCCGGTGCCCCTGATGACGTCTTGCCTGCCGGTGCCCCTGATGACGTCTTGCCTGCCGGTGCCCCTGATGACGTCTTGCCTGCCGGTGCCCCTGATGGCGTCCTGCCGCCTGCCGGTGTCCCTGATGGCGTCCTGCCGCCTGCCGGTGTCCCTGATGGCGTCCTGCCGCCTGCCGGTGTCCCTGATGGCGTCCTGCCGCCTGCCGGTGTCCCTGATGGCGTCCTGCCGCCTGCCGGTGTCCCTGATGGCGTCCTGCCGCCTGCCGGTGTCCCTGATGACCTGCCTGTCGGTGTCCCATCGTGTCTTGTTCCTGGACGGGCTCCTCCTCCGTGTTCCTGGGGAGTCTCCAGCCTTGATCCGGTGGGTTTCCCTGATGACGTCCTGCCTGTCGCTGTCCCTGATGACGTCCTGCCTGTCGCTGTCCCTGATGACGTCCTGCCTGTCGCTGTCCCTGATGACGTCTTGCCTGTCGCTGTCCCTGATGACGTCTTGCCTGTCGGTGTCCCTGATGACGTCTTGCCTGTCGGTGTCCCTGATGACGTCTGGCCTGTCGGTGTCCCTGATGACGTCCTGTTCCTCCTGTGCTCGTCACATGACGCCCGAGTAACCACCCTCGGGTCCCTTCTGTCCTTGGGATCGGGGTGGGGGACGCCGATGCCCCGAGCCCCCTGCGCGGGTTCCGGGTCGATCTCCGTCCGGGGGAGGGGCGTAGAGGGGGGGGTACTGTTACCCCTCGGGGGTCTGCCGCTCGTGCCCGCGGCCTGCTGCCCTTACTCCCTCTGCTGGAGCAACATTGCTCCTCTCACTTCTGGTACCACTACTTATGTGCATGAAACTGTCTCCTACTCGGTTTCTGTGGGAGAGACTGCAGGGATCTGGCTCCTCCCTCTAGCCAATCACCAGGTCTCAGTGCCCGGCCAATCAGGCCTGCCCTGTTCTGATTTAAACCTCCTGTTTGCAATCAGTCGGGGCCAGGGCAACTTCGACCTTCACCTTCCCCTGGGTGAAGTTGCCACTTCTGGTCTGTCAGGTCGCTCTCCGTTTGGTCTGTTACCTGATCGCTCTGTGTTACCTCCCCCAGATCTCGTTCCTGCCGGTTCCTGGCTGATCACCGTGTTCCTGGATGGTCTCCTGATTCCCTCCAAGCTGATCGCTGGTTCTCGCCCGGCTCCGGATCCCCCGTGGTCCTGGATTCTCCGTGTTCCTGGATCTCCCTGTGTTCCTGGATCTCTCCGTGTTCCTGGATCTCTCCTGTGTTCCTGGTTCCCCGTGTTCCTGGTGCTCTGTATTCACGGTTCTCGTTTCGTATTGTATTCCCAGGTGCTGTTTCATTACCACGTCGCCTGGGGTCGGTTGAACACTTGTGTCCGTAGCATTGGCCCCTTCGAGGCTGATCCCGGCGGTATCCCTGTATAGGGGTCAAGCGCTCCGGGGTCTCCCTCGCTGGGCTCCCGGTGTTGCGACTTTGTGGCCCTCTCCAGGGGCGTGTGGTTCTGTGTTATAGTTCTGTTTAATAAACCCGTTGACTCTACGGTGCGTGTCTGCCTCTCTATCACCCGGTATCAGCATCCGCTTTACGCGGTCCAGTGGGTCCACGTGTGAGTCCGTCGGTAGGACGTGACAGCAGCAAGGAAGGGGCTCGGTGTTGCTGGAGGGATCTAAGGAGCTGCCAGGGATCAGCAGGTGCAGTATGGATCAGCAGGTGAGGTAGGCAGGAAGAGGGGACCAGCACTGAAAGCAAAGAAAAGGCACGTTAGAATGTCAGAATATGCATATAAACCGCAAGCAAGCGGAAGTGAGGGCCTTAAGTACCCACCGGCCTCTCAGCGATTGGCTGAGAGGTGGTGTCAGAAAAGGGTGTACTGGCCGTTTAAATTTACTGTGAGCGGCGCACCCCCCCATGTGCATTCTGGCCACAACCAGGAAGTAAGAAGGTGGGGAAAAGATGCTGAGAAGCTGCTGCGGCTGGAGAGGACGTCGTAGGAGCGTGGGCCCGGTAAGTATGCCTACAGGGCACATGAGGATGCCAGCGGCCAGATGGGACCCAATCCCCCTGCACTCCGTGGGAGGGTCCCACCGGCCGCATGATTACACTGGGAAGATGGGTGTGGCTATCCACATACCACCTCCCATCTGTCATATGATGAATGAAGTATGTGTGTTTGCCAAATGGTTAGTCTATGAGAAAGAGCCTAAGGGTGCGCTCAAATCTGCAGATCTTTTCTCACCACAGATCTCAGCGAGAAAAGTAGCAAAGTGTCATGCGTTTTGACACCCATATGACATGCGTATGTCATATATATGTCATGTGTATGACATGCGTATGACATGCCAGTGTGCGTTTTTCCACATCTAAAATCTGTATGTCATGCGCATGTCATAAGTAGTACATTCTGGTAAAAGTTAGAACAGATAGACAAATAGATAGATAAAGAGATAGATAGACAGATAGGATAGAATAGATAAATGATAGCATAGCTAGATCAAGCTTACCAGTCTTCCACTCATCTGCTGCTTGCTTCCGGGCCACTTATTAACCTTCATACATCACTGCACTGACTGGCAACTTCAATCACAGACGCTTATGTGGCACCCCAGAGTCCGGTTGCCACAATGGCATTGCCTCCCTTGGGGGGTGATGTCATGCTTAAAAGCAAGAAAAGGTATCCACACCATGTAAGCAAACAGCATACAACGCCTTTCCTGACTCCAGACCAGAAGGGGGAGCTCTAAAACCTAGGTTCAGGGGAGCTTCCCTGTAAATTCTGGCCCGGAGGTAGGGTTAGTCAGTTCAGCTCCTAGGAGGGCTGTGAAGACATCCTGTGGACTGGAGCAGTGTAAGGCTCATTCCAGGACAGAGACTAGACAGAAAGAGGGACCCATAGGAGAGGGTCTGAAGACGGAGAGAAGAAGGCCTAAGGAGTGGAGCCAGCTGAAGGTTCACCCCAGTGCAGAGCGTCAGCAGCGGACACCGGAGTCCAAGGTATTCCAAGCCCAGCAGCCAAATCCAGAGGACAGGAGATTCCAAGTCTTCCGGCCACAACACCTGGAGACACAGCAGCATCATAGAGTTCAGGGCCAGTGCCAGAGGAGTGGAGCCCAGAAAGACCTCAAGCTGCCTGCCATACAGGTGAAAGACTTAACAGCAGTGAGAAAGGGTTGCAGGTTAGCTACAGACAGCCAGGACCAGCACACAGACACACAGCAGGGAGACCTCAGAACCAGTGGCGTAACAAGTTGAGGAGTGTGGGGGGGGGGGTGCTGTCAGGAATTTTCAGCCTGACAGCACAGTTGCGGAGCGGGGCCGCCACACTTACTATTCTTGCAGAGCCGCTGACAGCAGGAGGAGAGGAGGGGCGGGCACAGCCACAGGAAGTCCCGCTTCACTTCCTCCCCATCCTCCCTCCTCGGCTCGGACACCCGCGGTTGCGGCGGTAGGTATGCCACTGCTCAGAACGCCCTGGGTGAGAAGATCCCCAACTTTCTTCCAGGCCACCCGGATCCCTAACATCTCCTGTGGACAGTACCCTGGTCTGGGCCTGCTATAACCAGTAAAGGTAAAGGAGATTACATCTGTGTGTCTGTCTGTTATTCTGCACCCTCAGTCCTGAACCCCAACGGCCTAACATCACCATAGACTTTACTGGTTGCCCTGCGAAACCGCTCCACCCATGGGGAGCGATATTACCATAGCTGCACTCCCATCATCCTCAGAGGTCCCATACCGTAGCGTCGGCCCCAATAGCCAAATACCACAGGTGGCGTCACGGCCACCATTTCCGAACTTTTAAAGTTGATATCCATGTCACGGAGCTGGGTCTCAACCCCTGTCACTCCACAGATGTACCCAAAGCCTGGTTCCGAGTATCCCACGGCACTGTGGTGCATCAATTTCTCTCTGTAAGAGTGTCTGATTGGCTGTTGCAATCAGACTGTATTTCCACAATCTGGATGGTGCTTGTGCTTGGTTGCCATACACATTAGTGTATGACAACTAACCTGCCCTCATAGTGCGTAAAATAAATAAGTATTGGGAAAAATGTAAAGAGCTTTGCAGTATTTTTCAGTCTCAGCACAGATAAAGTAGACAGCTGTGAGCTGCTACCCTCAGCTGGCTCGTTAAACCTTGGTTGGCAAAAAAAATAGATAGGGATTTGCCCTAATTTTAATTGCCAGCCAAGGTAAAAGTAGGCAGCAGGGGGCTGGTATTCTCAGTGTGATGGGGGCACATTCTTATTGGGCCCCTCCATGCTATAGAATCGCAGCCCGGAGCCGACTCAGTATTTGGCGCCTTCATTAGTAGCGCCAAAACCTGGAGCTTTACCCGGCTCTTGCAGTTGCCCTGGTGCTGGTGTCAAACTGGATAATAAGGGGTTAATGCCAGCTTTATATTGCCACTTGCCACTAAGCCCAAAATTCATAATATCAGGCCAATGTTAGACCTAGCCATTAGGAATCTCTATTAAATAGTAAATAAGACACAACACACAGAGACAAATCATTTTATGAAAAAAAAACACAAACAAATATCTTGTCTCCATCTTTATTACTCCCACATACCTTCAACAATCCTCTGTGATGTCCTCTCATGATGGCCGCCAAGCACAGAATGAGTGAGCCGAGATCTGAGGCCGGGTGAGGTCAACCGAGAACAGCTCAGGTAACCATGGTGCCCTCTAACCATAGCGGTTATCATGTGTTCCTGAATTGTGTCCTCAGGTGACCTCACTGACTCACCTGATGATACAGCTCTGGTACCATGCCAACCGCTATGCATCCTGTGCTCACCCGGTCGCATCTCTCTGCTCGCTCAGTTTTTGTTCGGGGGTCGCAATGTTGAAAGAGCGTCTTGTCTTCACGGCCTCTGAACATAGACTGAGAGAGCTGAGAGCTGTGGCTGGGTGAGCACAGGACGCATAGCAGTTGACATGGTAGCAGAGCTGTATCATCAGATTTGTCAGTGAGGTCACTCTATGAAACAGTTCAGGTAACTATGGCAACTGCTATGGTTAGCAGGCACCATGGTTACCTGAGCTGTTTCCAGGTGACCTCAGTGACTCACTGCTTACCCGGCTGCAGCTCTAGGATCACTCCTTCTGTGCTTAATGGTTGTGGTGCGCTTGAAAATAGCACGAGATTTCAAACACCGGCACTTAGATGCCGACGTTTGAACTGAACTTGGGGTTCTGTCAGCCATAGCAATGAATTGACAGCGTTAACACAGCCTTACCTTTACGGTAACACTGCCCTAATGCTGAAAAATTCTATGTTTTAAATGGAACACCCCTGAACTCAGGGCATAATGCTAGTTTGACCCTAGCCTATCACCTAACATCTATCTTTTCTATCTATCTATCTATCTATCTATCTATCTATCTATCTACCGATGCTATCTATTTATCTGTCTGTTTTCTTACTTTTTACAGCATGAAAAAGACCATGCTAATGTGGCGCTCCGCAACGAGTGCATCACAGGAGAGTATTGCATCCCAGACTGCAGATGTAATATTCTCTGACTAAGCAATGACATGGTTAAAACTCAGAGCTTCATACCCTACATGCATCACCAGCATAGAGGACCAATAAAGTCCTGGTGGGAGGAGTGTAGGAGTAGTGTGTGAGAAGAGAATGTAGGTGGAAGGGAGAAGAAGTGGTCGGGAGGAGAGGGGGCTCTGCACAGTCCCGTGCAGCCCCAAGACCACCTCCGGTTGGCGCCAATGCTTGGTGCCCTGAAACCGGACTCTGGGCGAACATCCACGGGTCAAAAGGCACCCGCGCCCATCTACAACCGGATCACTGGTTCCGAAGCTGGTAGTCGTTTATCACTGCTATGCAAACCAGGAGTGGAGGGACTGCTCTACAGGAGTACCCCACCGCCGCCGCAAACAGAGAGGTCTTGCCAGCGGAGTACACACCAAAAGGACCCAGGTTACCCCTCACACCGGAACGTACACACCGAAAGGGAAATTTAAGTAACCCCTTGTACCTGACCTTGGCACACAAAGACGACATCGGCAACTCACTTAGAACAAGCTTAGAATGGAGGAACACCGCGGCGCTCTGAAACCATACCGGTCATTGCTAAGTCCACCCGGTCCGTTACCCGTTATCATTATACCATGTATCACCTGTTGGTTACAGTAAAATACCCGTTACAGAGACTATCAGTGTCCGTGTTTCTTCAGAACTGTTTAATTCCACGTAATAAGAGTAACTAAGCTGCCTCACAACATCTTGTGCAGCTCCTGGCTCCGGGGACTCCCGCTCGTCCTGTGGGGAGCGTTCCATCTTGCTGCATCACATCCCCCGGAGGCCCAAGCAGCGCCGGTGGAATCACCAGAATTTTCGCAGGTGGCGTCACGACAAGAATCAACCCCTTATCTGTTCGGCCAACTTTATTGATCTGGACCACCGGGCCCACACAGCCTCGGGCGCGGTACCGTGATAGGGAGCAGCGACAGCCCGAGACGTGCACACCCCGGCTACGGTGAGTCACTAAAAATGCTGTTCGAGTGCTAAACGTGTGCTATGCAATTTTTTTGTTGCACCCATGCACTTGCATTGGCGGAATCTTGGCGAGATTCGCAGACATACGCAGCATGCCACAAATTTTTCAACAGCCCATTTCTCACTGAGGAAAAACTTGCAGATCTGCATTTCACTATAGTTTAACATCGGAGTGAGTGAGATCTGATGGTTTATAAGATTACACTCCCTGAGTTTTTCCGCAGCGTTGAAGGTACCCTAAAGGCCCCGTTACACGGCACAACATTGTTAACGACATTGTTGATACGTCACGGGTTTGGAGGCGTACCAGCGACGTCGTTGCGACCTCGTTGCGTGTGACTCTGGCAAGTTGCTATGATAAATCATTGGATTGGAGTTGACAGGTTTACCATGTTGAAAAACCTGACGATCTCAACTCAAGCAACCTGCTGCATCGTTCTGTGTGACACCGCGATAACGATGTCGAGGAGTACTTCACCCATTCACAGCAATGAGCAGACTTGCATCTGCCCCTAGCCTGCAGGATGTGTTCAAAACTTAGAAAATCTGAGGCAGAGCGCAAAGTGTTACCGGCATGTAACGCTATGCGCCACCTGTGTATTGATTCCTATAGCAACCAGAAGCTAAGCGCCGCCGGCTCCACTTACAATGCCCAGATGTGCGTTTCTGCAGAGCACACAGGAAACGCGGTTTGCCATACCTGGGGGATATCCGTGAATGAGATGGTTGGTAAGCTGTGTGTGTACTGAACAGGGTCAGTGAAGGGAGCCTGAGATACTTCATTGCAATGCTTCTGGAGAGTTATATCCGAGCCTATCTAGGCATACCCATGAGTGAGTTAAATGGACTGCAATACTGTGTGTGTGCATTTACATTCCTGTAAAGTCAAAAGAAGGCTCATTTTATGTTCTGGAGTGTTGTTTATGAAGCATTTATTAAACCATATGAACTTTTAAAGAAGTGTTCCTATCGCTACCTTGAGGACAAAGCAAAGTGAGAAACCCTATTATATATAGTGTGGGAACAGTCACAAACAGAATACTTTTCAGTTCAATGGACAACTTAATAAACTAACCCATGGTATGCAATGGATACTCATTTTTCACCAAGTCCTATAAATGTATATGTTATATGTGGTTTTTATTTAAGAGTCATTTATCTACAATACTTATAAATGGTCTACTCTACTTACATAATTGTGCTATCCCATCTGTCACTTCAGGCATCTGGATGTCCATGTATCACGCGCCTCCACCATATTAGAACACCAAAGTGATGGGTGTGCAAATATGGTGCCCACTGGCTCATTGTGCAGCACCACCAGCGGTGCTGCAGTTGCCCACAACCGCCTACAACCTAAACTGCCGCCAACAGAAACCAACACCCACAGTCGCCATCGTTGACACATCACCACTTGAGTAAGTGCACATGCGTATACCTGGCGTGCATGTGCAGTTACTCATGCCACCACCATTTTAAACATCATAGGGGGATAGAGCACAAAGGGGAGAGGCAAAGCACAGGGAGCGTGTGCACAGGAAGTAGAGTGAGCACACAGTGGCAAAGAGAACACACAGGTGGTAGCAGAGAGTGCAAGGGGCAGCAGAGAAAGTGCACAAGGGCAGTGACAGTGAACAGAGGAGTAGAGAGAGTGTACAGGGAAGCAGAGACAAAGCACAGGGGAGCATATAGAGTGCACAGGTGGAGGAGCAAGCACACAGGGGGCACAGAAAGTGAATAGGGGCAGAAAGAGCGTATGGGGGGCAGACAGAGAGCACTGGGGCAGAGAAAATGCATAGAGGCAGAGAGAGAACACAGGGGAGGGCAAGTGTACAGGGGGCAGAGACAATGCACGTGAGGCAGAGGGAGAGCACAGGGGAGCAAAGAGAGTCAACAGGGATGAGTGAGCACACAGGAGGGCATTGACAGCACACAAGGTGGCAGAGAGAGCATACAGGGGGCAGAAAGAGTGCACAGGGGGGGGAGTTACATAATTGGGCTGCCCCGTCTGTTACTTTCGGTATCCGGATTTCTTGCTATAATGTGGCTCCACCATATTTGCACACCCAAGTGATGGATGTGCAAATATGGTACCCATTGGTGGTACTGGCACAATATGCAGTACCACCAGTGGTGCCCAAGCCATCCACAACTTCCACTACCTGAAACTGCCGCAACCTGAAACCGCCACCCACAGCCACCGCTGATACATCACTGCCTAAGTAAGTGCGCACTTGCCATCGACACCACAAGTGGAAGAGGGCACAATCGGGGACAGACAAAGGGCGGGAGGCAAGTGCATAGAGGGGGAGACAGAGCACACAGGAGGCAGAGAGAGCGCACCGGTGGAAGAGAGAGGGCACAGGTGTAGGGGCGAGTACACAGGGAGCCAGAGACAGCACACAGGGGCAGAGAGCACACAGGGGGCAGAGAAAGCACACTGGGGAAGAGAGAGCACACAGGGGAAGAGAGAGCATGCAGGGGAGGGGTAAATGCACAGGGCAAAGCGCACAGGGAGAGAGAGAGCACACAATGGGGAGACAGCTCCAAGGAGAGAGCACAGAGGGGAGAAGACAGCACAGGGGAAAAAGAGACTGCAAAAAGGGGGAAGAGCGCACAGGGGGAAGACAGCTCAAAGGAGATAGAACATGAGGGGAGACGACAGCACAGGGGAGAGAAGATAGCACCCGGGGTGAGAGCGCATGGGGAGAGAGACAGCACACAGGGGGAAGACAGGTCAAAGGAGAGAGCACAGAGGGGAGAAGACAGCAATGGGGAGAATGAAAGCGCATAGGGGGAGAGCGCACAGGGGGGAGAAATCGCTGCCACCCTCAGCTCTACAGAGCCTGTCCCCATCATGACATGCAATAGCTTCGGGCATCCATCTAGTATCATCAATATTTAACAATCAGTATATTAATGATATGATTTTCATTATGAAATTGCTGACATTATGACATTACTGAATGTATTACTTATTTAAATAACAACGAATAGGGTCTTCTTTTTACAATTACTTACACTTTTATATGTAATGAATATCTAGATATCGTTTTGTTTAACAAACAACAGAAACTTGTGAATAAAATGTTTTTTAAAAATTTGATAGTAACAAGAACAGTATCTTATCTGTTATAAAGCTATTCTAAAAAGTGGAAGACAAATATCACAATATCACATACAGTCAGTTAAAACGAGTCAGAAGTAACTCTTCTGATTTTGAGGATTTTAAGCAACAAAAGTACGTGCACAAGATACTGCACTGACCCTCTCACCAAGTAGGAGTCAAGGATCCTTTGTGCTTCGTATTCTAAAGCACCCTCGACCAAAACTGGAGGAGGAGGGGTTTGGACAGGATGAACTGGAGTTTGGTATAATTTGAGAAGGGACTTATAGAATACATTGGGTCAGTGCTTTTTTTGTAAAAGAATATCTTCCAGTACTGAGGCGAGGAGCAGGAAGGGGAAGGGTTGCTGTCAGGCGCCGGCAGCTTGAGGAGCGGGGATGTTATGGAGTTATCAGGTGCCTGCGGCCGTGATTAAGAAGCGGGGTGGTGCTGTCTTTCAGCCGGGAGATTCTGTGGGCAGCATACCACCACGTACCCCTACTCTGCATATTTTCCGGTACGCCGTACCACCACGTATCCCCACAAAAAAAGCACTGCATTGGGTAGCTTGAATAATTGAGTGAGCTTCAAACGAGAGGCTACAGCGTTAATCACCTCAATAATTTCATATGGACCCATAAACCTGGGACTTAGTTTGGAGGATGGCACTTTGAGCATAATATTCCTTGTAGACAGCCAAACTTTGTCCCAAGTCCTAGATCCGGGCCCTTAGTGCGCCTTTTATTAGCAGAAGAAGCCTGACTAGACTGAACCCCCTTCAAATTTTTCTAACTTCAGACCAGATTGTTTGTAATTGGTCTACAGATCTTTCTACCAAAGGGATATATGACAGCGTGGAAGAAAAGGAACCAAAGTGCAGATATAGCCCATGATTACAGTAAAAGGGGTCGTCTTGTTGGACTCCTGGTACTTATTATTCATGGCAAACTCTGCTAGTGGCAGGTGTTCCACTCAATCAGACTGATGCTCAGCGACATAACAACGAAGATACTGTTCAAGTGCTTGATTAGTGCGCTTGGTTTGACCATTAGTTTCAGGGTATTAGGAAGAAGAAAAGGATAATTCATTTTTAATCCTTTCACAGAATGCTCTCTAAAATTTCAAGACTAACCGGGTACCCCTGTGGGAAATTATATTCACAGGAACACCATGTAATCATACAACATGGTTAATGAATAATTTGCTGAGGATTTCGGAATTAGGTAATCCGGACAGAGGGACGAAATGACACTGCTCACTGAATCTATCCATCACCACCCAAATACAAGTCTTCCCTTCTGAGGGTGGTAGGTCAGTAATAAATCCATGGAGAGATGGGTTCAAGGACCCTCAGAGGTAGGCAAGGACTGGAGCAGCTTGGCAGGGTGGTTACATGGAGACTTAGCGTGAGCACAGGTTTCACAAGCCAGTACATACTTCATACAGTCTTTAACTATAGTTGGCCACCAAGAATTCTTGGTTACAAGTCTGATTGTGTTATTTAGACCAGGATTCCCTGCAAGGACAGAATCATGAGATTCCTTAAGAACTTGAAGGCGGAATTTGGCAGGACAAAAAGTTTCTGGGAAGGAGTGGTTTCAAGGGTGTGCGCTGGGGATCTATGAATCTCTTCCAGAAGATGCAAAGAAACAGCCGAAATAACAATGCCCTTGGCTAAAATTGGAGATGGTTCCGAGTCCTCGACCTGTGAGGGGTAGAAACTTCGAGAAACTGCATCAGTCCTTATGTTTTTAGTACCCAGTCGGAAAGTGATAATAAAATCAAACCTGCACAAGAACAAAGCCTACCTAGCCTGTC
Source organism: Allobates femoralis (assembly GCA_033576535.1). NCBI lineage: Eukaryota > Metazoa > Chordata > Amphibia > Anura > Aromobatidae > Allobates > Allobates femoralis. The sequence goes on from JARQOC010000002.1 coordinate 516,510,072, forward strand.
TAGGATTCAGTCTTTTCGCTGACTCCAAGTAGATTAGGTTCTTGTGGTCAGTAATTACTGTGATCTTATGTTTGGCACCTTTGAGGAAGTGGCGCCATTCCTCCAAGGCCCATTTGATTGCCAAGGCTGAATCAATATTAGGTCAGAGGAAAAACATTATTTTAATGTACAAAAGCATGAATCACTTTAGGCTTCCAATTAAGCATGTCCGCCCCTTTCCTGGTCAAATCAGTGAGCGGATTGGCTATCTTGGAAAAATCTTTAATAAATTTACGGTAATAGTTAGCAAAACCCAGAAAATGCTGCAGTGCTCTTAGAGACTTAGGTTGTACCCATTCCTTAATGGGCTGAATCTTAGAGGGATCCATGCAAAAATCCTTAGCCGACAAAATATACCCCAGAAAATGTGCCTCCTCAACAAAGAAGACACACTTCTCTAGTTCGGCAAATAAAGAATTATCTCTGAGTCTCTGGAGTACAGTACGTACATGTTAGACATGCGACATAATATCAAAAGAATACAGTGGCGTAACTTCAGGCCCAGGGCCCCCGATGCGAAGGCTCCAATGGGGCCCCCAATTATTGCAAATCTTTAATAGTATTAGTGTTTTTCTATAGGCCAAAGGGACTTTTGGGGCCCCCCTAGGCTCCAGGGCCCAGGTGTGATCGCAACCCCTGCACCTATTGTAGTTACGCCCCTGAAAGAATAACTCAGGATGTCGTCAAAATAAAGTACCACATATACACCACTAATATCTCTGAAAATATCGTTGAAAAATTTTTGAAAGACTGCAGGTGCATTATTGAGTCCGAATGGCACTACTAAATACTCAAAATGACCCGGGGACGTGTTAAATGCGGACTTCCACTTGTCTCCTTTTCTTATAAAGATAAGGTTATATGCTCCCCTGAGGTCAAGTTGGTAAACCAACAGGCTCCCAACAGCAGATTATAGAGATCAGGGATGAGTGGAAGTGGATACTGTTTTTTCACAGCGATAGCGTTTAACTCATGATAATCAATGCAAGGTCTGAGACCACCATCTTTCTCTTCCACAAAAAAAGTACCCTGCACCTGGTGGATGGTCTAATAAACACTATTCACAGACTGTCTGCTATATAATCTTTCATGGCCTAACGCTCTGGATCAGAGAGATTATATATTCTTCCCTTTGGGAGACGAGAATCAGGTACCAAGTTAATGTTGTAATTATAATCTCTGTGTAGGGGTAATTTCTCTGATTCCAATATGGAAAATACATCTTTAAAATCTCTGTATGCAAAAGGTACACGGGGAGGCGTGACCTTAACTTGGTTCACTGATAGCGACATAGATTAATCCTGACACTCTAGGCTCCAGTGCACTATATCACCCAGGTGCCTGTCTATGACTGGGTTATGTTTATGTAATCATGGCGTGCCCAGGATCGCTGCAGACGATAGATTATCAATAACAAAAATGACAGATTTTCATCATGTAATGATCCCACCAGTATTAACACTTCCTCCAAACTCCACTCCAACCTGGACAAGAGGAGTGTCATTAACCGCAGTGGTTTTTATGGTGGCACTAAGCCTTAGTAGTGGTACTCCAAGATTTCTTGCCACCTGGGTATCTATAAAGGGGGTGTCACACGCGTCAATATCGCCTGCACGATATCGGCTGCACGTGACGTTGCAGCGATATTGACGCGTGTGACATACTGCATCAACCAGCGATAAATCGCTGGTTGATGATCGCCAGGTTTCAGAACCAGCTCAGAAACCTGGCGATTGTCGCCCGGTGGACACCCAGCATCGCTGCGTGTGACACTGGGACTAGCGATATTCCAGCTCCCAGCGCCTGTCACAAGCGCTGGGAGCTGGTATCCAAGGTACACTGCGGGTCTCTAGGCAGCGCGCGCTGCCTAGATACCCGACGTGTACCTTAGTTACCAGCCTCCTCCGCTCACCGGGTGAGCGAGGAGGCTGGTAACTAAGGTACACGTCGGGTATCTAGGCAGCGCGCGCTGCCTAGAGACCCGCAGTGTACCTTGGAGACCAGGCTGCTCCCGCTTCCAGCAGGCTGGCAGCGGGAGCAGGACATCGTGGAAACGATATTTAAATCGTTTCCATGATGTCACTGGTCAATTGATCGCTGGTGAGTCTGTCTGTGTGACAGCTCACCAGCAATCAGCAGTCAATGTCGTCAGCGATCAGATCGCTGACGACATTGACGCGTGTGACACCCCCTTAAGACTTACTTCTGAGCCATTATCTAAATAGACCTCCAACCACACAGATTTCTTAAGATAAGTTAAGCGAATAGGTAATAAAACTTTGGCCGTATCAGCGGGCAATACCTGGGCACCTCGGCAGGCATGGCAGGATCCACCCAGGTGCTGGCATCCAGGGGGTGAAGACTTCTGACATCCAGAGTTCTCACAGAAGAATCCAGATTGTGGCTTGTGCTGCATCTTAGTAGATGATAGGAGTGATCCTCCACAGGACTCAGCAATGGAGTAGGTTGCTGGAGAAGGGTAATCAACAGCAGAATCAGCTCAGAGAAAAATCCAGGAAAAAAGTTGAGTACTAAGTCCATGAAAGGTGGGGATGCCACAAAAATAAGAAAGGAGGGAACGTAGTGGAAAAAGAAAATGTAAAGGTAAGGTTATATATATATATATATATATATATATATATATATATATCAACATATATATAAAAAATGGTTGGGCCAGATAAAATGCGACAACCATCCACTGCAAAAGCTGAGCTGCTAGTAAGGCAGCACCCCGAGAAACTCCGAGACCCTTTACCCATATAAAGGGATTTGGAATTACAGCAGGGTTCAGGAGGTAGCTGACTATAGGTGAGCAGCAGATGGAGCAGGGAGGTTGCCAGGAAGGGAGAAGACTAGGAGGTCAGGGAATAGACAAAATCAAGTTCCAAAAGTGTATTGAAAAGGCAGTGTCAAAAACCGGGAGGACAGCAAAAGTACAGAATCCAGGCAAAGGTCAGAGTCAATATAATAGCCAAATTTATATTCATTTAAATTTATATAATAGTCAAAATTATTTCCATTTGGTATGCAAAATGCCAACAATGTCTATTGACAATCTATATTGCTGTATCTGTCAATGACGATCAGTCACTTCTTTTTCTCTAAAGTTCTTTTGGAGGCTTTTAAATTCATGAAGGAGTTTAACTAATGCAAATTTATGGAGTGCAACTTTCCTTTAAGTAAAACAATATGACCTACAGCAGTTAGATATTACATTTATCAACGTATCACTGTTATCAATATTCATAAGCGTGACCTACATCTTATTTTCTACATGTTGCTTTCTAAAATATCACTATGTAAGAAGCTGTTTGTAACAAGAAAGGGATAGCAGCCATTATATCTTTTATAGTCACGTCAAGCTAACCGCTCTAATTGTAACCTTACTTTCCTTATTTATTTCTCATCTTCCTTGTCATTTACATGAAGTAGTATAATATTCATGTCTAGTCAGATAGTAACTGTGCAACATGCTTTAAATAATAATAACACTAAACTTAAGATGCATTTATGGCTAGAAGTCATCCATATTAATGAAAAAAGAGAAGAGATATGAAGATATATACTGAAAATACCATTATTTATTCTACATCCAGAAAAGCAAATACCGTAATAACTATAAAACCATTACGTAGGCAGGTTTAGATCAGATATTAGCAATTAGTGGGTATAATGTGAAATATCTGTTCTATAAATGACTAATTAGCAGTCAATGTTTATGAATTAATATCTTTTTAATACATGTGAGTCCTGAATTTTGTGCTAATTTATTCTATAATGTATCCATATAGAGATCTGATTTATTTTTTTATTGGATATAGAGTTACAGACTCCCTGCACAGACATCACCCGATAACATTCCGCCTTCCTATTATTATCACTAGAGCAGGAGTGGACACAGACATAAGAGGGAGAAGTGCTAGAATAATATAGAGGCCCCTGTGCAAGAACTATATATGGGCCCTTTACAGACAGTGCAATAGCTCATAATTATTATTAATTATAATTCAGAATTCCTACTGCTGTGGAGGTGGACGTGACCCTCGTATCTCTTGAAATCCTTTGTGACCGCACAGGCAGCACCATTGGTATGCCCACTCTAGCCCTAGAGGGAGCTAAGCATCTTACTACATATTGTTTTTTATTTTAGCTCATTGTATAAAACAATACATAGTAAGCTCCCTAAATGGTTACTGAAGAAAAGCAGCTTTCTACCATTTATCTTTGATTATGCAGGGTATTTAGATCACCAGAAAAGCAAAGTTTTAAAGGGGTGGTCCAAAGGCTAAAGAAATATTCAAACAAATCCCTGTCTATTTAATGGGGGTAATTAAAGCTAATTTCTAATATGATTGCATTAAAAATGTCCTACTGTTGCCTAGCTATAATATCTAATTGCTATTGATTGTTTTCACTACTTTCTGTCTATGACACTTCGATTGAGAATTCCAGTGCATGCTGGGATTCTTAAATGAAGCACTATTAGATGGCAGAGACTGCAGTCACTGACACCGCTCCTGACACCTTCCTGAAACAAAGCATCATTAGTGACGTTTCATTTCAGGTGCTTGTCCCTGCACGCTGTCATTGTGTGTGCTCTACGTTTCTGGTGTAATGAGACAGCAAGATAGCAGAGCAGAGTCAGGGAGTGTTGTCAGAGTACCCATCGGTGTTCAGAGATCAGCGCTGTCCACGCAAATGACGTCTGTTCTGTTTTCAGCTCATTATTGCACTACTCTATTGCTGGTTCATTACAGCTGATCTGAGCTAAAACACCGAGCACACTGTCATTGTTCAAATCACCCAATAAGGCTGGTTTCACACTTGCGCTCCCCACCGCAGCATATTGCTGTGGGGAAGCGCAAGCTGAGCGCAGGCACCGTGCTTCCCTATGTTTACCAAGGGAACACAAGTGCCTGCACTCGGGTGCATCCGCATGCGCACAAATTACATATTGCCGGCAATTGGTGTACATGGCCATCTGCACCCAAGCGCACAGTGACGTGCGGTGTCTGTGCTCAGCTTGCGCTTCCCCGCCGAAATATGCTGCGGCGGGGAGCGCAAGTGTGAAACCAGCCTCACAGCATGCAAGGACCAGACCAGTCCCCAGAATGAGCGTCACTGATGACACTTCATTTCAGGGAGGTGGCAGGGGCTATAATGATTGCAGTCTCAGCCTTTAATGATACAGCATTTGAGATTTCTAGCATGTGCTAGGATTCAAAAACGGGGAAATAAATCAGCAGTTTTTAAATTGCATAATTAGTGAACAGTAGGGAAATTTTATCTCAAATATATTAGATATTAGTTTAGATTATCCCATTAAAAATATACGGATTTAGTTGAAAATTTGTTCAGCCTTCAGACCACCACTTGTAAGGGAATGAGTCAGCTGTTTTTTTGTGATGTAATCTGAAGACAGCATGCTGTAAGGGTTAACAAAAAAGAATTCAGTGATGCGTCTCTTATCACAAAGTGTGTTGTTATGTACGTTGCAAATGTTTGTTTTACCACCAGTAGCTTATCATTGCCGTGGATAGCTGACATGCAGGCACTAGTCCGGCATGCCGCCTTCTGTCGTTAGCAGATTCTCACTGTCTATAGAATTTGTTTAGAGAGCCTGGTGTAGGCAGGGGTAGCTCTTTGAGCTCTGCTGTATTGCTAAATCTAAAAACTTTCTATCAGACCCACTGCATCCAATAGTCTAAGACATTGTTGGATTCAAGGCCTCTTTCCCTACATCATGCTGCTGCCAGATGGAGTAGAAAATAGCAGCTGACAGATTCCCTTTAACTACTGTTCAGTAAAAACTAGGATTTATTTGCAAAGAAAGGATCTGGGAGTACTTGTACATCAAAGACTGATTGGCAACTTGCAATGTCACTTAGCTGCTTCTAAGGCCAGCAAGATACATTAATGTATTAAATGACTCATAGACTTCCAGGACAAGAACATAATATTTCTGCTTTATACATTATTTTTGCAGCCTTATCTGCAATATTCAGTTCCGTTCAGGGCACCAGTCCATAGGATGTCCTGGAGATGAAACAATGTACAAGCAAAAAAAAACTACTGTATTTAAGTGAATTTGTCAGTAGGATCATCCCTCCTAAGCAATCTATATGGACATACAAGTAATAGGAAGTGTAATAAAATGACACCTAGATATTGGCGATCCAATATCTTATTCTCAAGAAATCCATGTTTATTTTTATATGTAAATAAGCTGTTAAGATCAATGCGCTGGACCCACACTTTTTTGAGAATCTGTCTCTAGAGCTTATTTTAAATGAAAGGGGATGTTAACAATGGGAATCAAGTAGTAATGACTAGGGATGAGCGAGTATGCTCTGCGCTACTCGTTACTCGCACGAGTATCCCGTTACTCGGATGCTCGGCGAGCACCGAGTACCCGAGCATTTTAGTGCTCGCTCATCACTAGTAATGACACTTTGGTCTTATAATCCCGCACAGCTCTACAGTGAGATCAGAGCCAGTAAAGAACAGCAGAAGTGACATTTGTCTAATTGTAAACTGTAAAGGAATCACACTGTGTGGGGTTCTGTGAGGACATTATATTGTGTGAGTGGCTGATCATCTTGCTGCACCAATCATCATCCCCAGAGGTCCCAATTGCAGCGGTAGCCCCATATAGTCACACACTACGGGTGGTGTCACCATTTATCCTTTAAAAACTATTAATCCTTTTTTTAATTGACCGCCTGGGACCACGGAGCCAGGTCACATCATCGTGACCACCCAGCAGCCCAGACGACGTAGAGAGGGCCCGGTTCCAAGTACCCCATGGCTCCAGTGGGCGACTCAAACTTGGCATCATGAACAGGATTACCGATCCAGTAAAACTGAGTCTAGTGCCCCTGAGACTGTGTTTTAAACTGTGTATGTACAGGGTCCAGAGTCATGGCGGCCCTAGAGGGACATGTGCTGGCAGAGGGGCATGTCATGGCCTCTCATTGTGGGCCAGGCCAACAAAGAGCGTGAACTGAAATCCACACCCCTCCCATTGTCCAAGAGTGGGAAGGGCGGTTCAAGGGACTGTTTAGCCTTGCCTGGAGGAGTGGCAGTCGACGACGAGAATGAACGGCGACTCCTATTCAGGGAGGGAGAGAGAAACTACACCACGAGGAGTGAAATGTGTCCACCTGGCTCCTTCAGTCTTTCTTCGGTCCCATTCCCATTTTTTAGGTGCATCCATATAAATGGCCCACTCTGTATTTCTTTGGAGACGATGTGGGGGCAGGCTATCATTTGGACAGTTGCTACTAGTGGAGTTTGCTGTGTACGTGTACAAGTGAGCTGAGCTTGTTTTGCCCATGCAGTATGATAGCTCCCCACAGTATGATGCTCAGAGAGCCTACAACATGATTCGATGTCCTCAACAGGCTCCTTGCATACAGTATGAGTCTGAACTGCAGTAATGTTTGTGATGGCACCGCTCATCACAATGTCTGCTCTCAGAGCATTTTGGGGATACTTTATATGAATATGACCCCACCATACACTTGTAAGGCCCTGTGCCCATGGTACATTGTTTGATGCTTTTTCTTTTAAGCAGATTTTGAGAATCTGCATCAAAATCTGTTTTCCTCCCAACCGAAAGCACACACGCAGCATACCCAGACTCAGGACGGCACCATTAGAGACTACGGTTGGGTACAGGCAGCGAGTAGCAAGAAAAAGGCTGAGGTTAGGAACCGAGTAGAGGTAAGTATTTATTTAACTAATCAGTGAGTACATGGTGGCCAGAGGGAGGTTTTCAAAGGCCATAGTATTCTATAGGGATGATAATAGAGGCCACCGTATGCTATATGGAGGCTAATTGAGGCCACAATATGCTATATGGAGGTTAATAGAGGCCACAGTATGCTATATACAGGATTATAGAGACCACATTATGCTAAATGGAGGATAATAGAGGCGATAGTATGCTATATGGAGGATAATAGAGGCCAATGTATGCTATGTGGAGGATAATAGAGGCTATAGTATGCTATATGGAGGATAATAGAGGCCAATGTATGCTATGTGGAGATAATAGAGGCTATAGTATGCTATATGGAGGATATAGAGGCAATGTATGCTATGTGGAGGATTAGAGGCTACATTATGCTATGTGCAGGATTTAGAGGGACCACATTATGCTGCATGGAGACTTTAGAGGCTAATTATGAATATGGATGAATATAGAGGCTGCATTTTGCTATGTGGAGGATTATAGGGACCACATTATGCTGTATGAAGGATAATAGAGGCAGCATTCTGCTATATGGAGTATTAAAGAGGCTGCATTATCCTATATGGAGGATTATAGAGGCTGCATTATGTTATATGGAGCGTTAGGGCATATAAGAATAGCCTGTAGCCTCTATATTTATATATTTTTATATATTTATATATCTATATATAATCATGAATTGTGAAATGAGTTAAAGGGGCTCACTGAGGCTCCTTCACCCAGGGCCCAGTAAAACCTGGAGTCGCCCCAGTATTTAAGCACAAGATCACAATAATCATACCACACTACTCAGTAATATCATGTTTCCCACTGCCTCAGAAAGAAACAGCAGCAAAAGAACTTGTGGCACCGCTGCGGACGGGTGGCCACAACAGAGCACAGCAGCTGAGATTGGTAAATCGGTCACTTTGCCCCAACAACCCACACACACTCCGATCCTAAGCCAAACTTACTTCATGTCAGGCAAGGGATGGTGGGAGGAGCTAAGTGGAGGGTGGAAAGTAGAATAGAACCCAGAAAATGGGTGGAGGAACTGGAGTAAAACCCAGGAACACCAAGTTGGGGGTGGTAGTTTTTGAGTTCAAGTTCAAGGAGGTAGTGAGAAGGAGTAGGAGAGAACAGAGAGAACCAGACTCCTAAGCAGAGACACCGATCAGCTAACCAGTGACTGAGACCTAGCTGAGTATAGCGGGGCACGGCGGCCGATGTCACCGATGGCTAGTCTGGGACTCAGGCTGAGACCGAGGAAAGACTGAAGGAGCCACATGGACCCGACTGCTCTGGACACTGGTTGCTTGGCCAGGACCTGAGTGCCGGCTCTGTAGATGTGGCCGAGTAGCTTTAGGTCCCAACCACAGGAACTCTGGCAGGGTGCGGGGTCTTTATGTCCCGAGACCCAATCTCCGGTGTGGTGAAGGGAAAGGGCTGGTGACCCAGAGGAGTAGAACACTGAGAGCCCGTGACAGCCGGACCGTAACCCGCATGCAGAATGGAGGATGAGAGGGCCCTAGAGGTACACAGAAAGGGAGTGCCGCCGACAAGCCATCCCAGCTGCTGAAAGAGCCGGGTCCGCTGTGAACTGTCAAGAGCTACTGTGAACTGTACGTCTGGAAGTTGAGAGTAAAAGCCCTGTAAAGCCCAGTATTGTGTGGACTCTGTTTATTTGCCTGCGGGAAGGTAATTGCAACAGTTCATAGACTGTGGATGCTGCCTGAAGGTATTAGGGACTTTGTACTATCTTATGTACTTTGTACTTATTTAACACTTTCGGTTGCCCTTGGGACCAGCCCCACCCATAGAGAGCTCATCATCTTGCAGTACCAATCATCATCTCCTGAGGTTCCAATTGTCGCGGTGCCCTATATAGCCACACACTACGGGTAGTGTCACAATTTATCCTTTAAAAACTATTAATCCCTTTTTTTATTGACCACCGTGACCATCCAGCAGCCCAGATGACGTCGAGAGGGCTCGGTTTCGAGCATCCCAGGCCCCAGTGGGTGACTCAACTCTCAAAATTTTAGTGGATTGTGTCCCATGGCAGAGCAGCTAAATCACCATGCCTGCAGAGCTCAGCTTACCCCCTCAATGGGTTGGGGCCCGGGGAGGGGAGGGGGGGGATCATACATCCCTGTGGCTTCTAAGAAGCTCAGCTCCCCCCAGATTATGTGACCCCTAGCCCTATGTAGTACTGTATATGCCCTCAGTGACTCCAGTGTGATGTATATAAAGCAGTCTCCTATGTGATTTTCAAATTTTATTATCACAGAGATGACTGCGCTCCACACCGACACAAATCTAACTATAGAAAAAAAACACTTTCCAGTTTCAAATTCCAATAAAGGTTTTCCAAGTTTATTTAAATTCTTAAAAGTGAGTGAAAAACAGATAAAAACATTACAATGCTGTCATCAAGCAACCATGGGAGATTTGCTACGCGTTTCAAACCTAGCTATGTTAGTACATAATCTGATGTTTGATGGGAACTGTTAATGACTGTTGGTGAGAATGTGGTGCACAAGTGGAGTTTTTCCAATAGTGGGCGGTGGAACTGTGGAAGGTTCGAGGGGCAGAGGAGGTGCTGGGGTGGAGCAGTTGCACACTAAGGGCTGGGGTACTCAGCAGTTGGGATGCTCAGTCTGAACCACGGTAGCTGAACCCAGTGCTGTAGCCCTTGTGGACAAAGAAAAGGAGGAAAAAGAAAAATGGGGAAAAAGAAATTAAAAGTAGAAAAATAAAGAATTTTCACGTTGCCAACTAAGGTTTCCAGACACAAGGTGGCCGGCATTGCATGTAGAGTCCCAAGGAATAGATGTTGTGGTAGTGTGATGCATTACCCCTCCAGCATGGGTCAGGTCCTGGATCTTGAGAAGTGAAATAGATGAGGGTGGTTGTAGTGTAGAGGAGTGGTGCAAGGTTGCAGAAGAAATCAAGGCACAGCAGACAGTCTTTAAATTCTCTACCTTTACTGCAGGTTGTTCAATACAGCCAGGACATGTGCAGAACCAGGCAGACAGTTCGACCAGTCTGTAGAGAGCTGAATTCCACTCTGCTGGGATAAGGTGTATTGGCTGTATTGGCCTTCCTGCTGACTTCTGTCCTCAAGTTCACTAGATTCTCTGTGGGTCATCTAGATCCCTCTGAGTCTGTGGATGCCCTCCAGCCAGCAGGTGACGCGGATCCTTCGAGTGACTGCTTCAGTCCTCTGCTTCTCTTTACCACTATGCCTTGGACGGGCCAGCAAAGGTGGCTAATAGACATGAAACCCAGCAACCTCCTGGTTCTGTGACCAGGTCCTGGAAACCCTTCCTGCAGCTTTTTCCTCTGCCCAACCACTCAGGGCTGACTGTAGATACGTTCTGTTGGCCACTCGGCCTGACACCAACTAGAACAACTCCTGTTGTCTACCTCTCCCTATCCTTACTCCTCCCTCCAACCAGAAGTGGCGTTTGCCTTATCTGGGTCTCTTCCCCCTGTACTCTCTGACTGGAGTTTGGAAAGTGTTGGATGTGTGGGGATTTCCAGCAGAGGGATCTTAACTTCTCTCCAGATGTGATGTTACTATCAATGTTAAATTCAATACTACTTTTGGCAGCCAGACCACAGGGGTGTCACACAGCTAGGGTGGAGCTCTGGGGGAAGATCTTTTTCAGCTGGTCTTAGGGTGCCTTTTATATGCAGTAGTGGAGAAAGGCATGCTGCTAGAAGATCTGGTTTCCCAAACGACAGTCAATAACATGCATGTCTCACTGCTGTTAGGGCCCATTTGTTTAACAGTATGGAACAGCATACGTGCCTGCTGTTATGCGTAGTGCGTTTCGTGGTGCGAATGCGGAAGATATCTGCCCCCTCCAGGGTCTCCCGTCCGCACCCTGGGACGCAGCATGTTGCATTTTTTGTGCGCTCGGGGACCTTGGAAAATCAGCAAGCGTCCCCAAGTGCACCAAATGCATTGGTGTCAATGGGTCCGCAGTGTTCTGCGCTTGACAGCGCAGGAGAACGCTGCGGACTCATTGAAATCTCTCCCGGTGGCAGTCGGTGATGTCACAGGAGATCACCGACGGCCACCGGGAGATCAGCTGAGCCTCTGCTGATCTCCTCTTCCCCGCCGCCGGTAAGCTCCGGGACATGTCAGCGGGGAGAAACAGCTGATGTGACAGCTGTTTGAATCTTCCTGCGCCGACATCTCCTCTCGGTGTCGGCGCGGGAGATTCAAACAGCTGTCAAATCAGCTGTTTCTCCCCGCCGACACGTCCTGGAGCTTACTGGCGGCGGGGAGGAGGAGATCTCCGGCGCTGATCTCCGCCTCCGGTCCTTCTCCGGACACCGCCGATTGGCTGCCCGGGCTCCACAGTGATGTGTCCGGAGGCGGACATTCTCAGCTGCGGACACATCAAAAAGACACTGCTTTTGACTGCGTTTGTGTCTGCATGCATCAGCATGCAGACACAAACGCTAATGTGAAGGCACCCTAAAACCTGTATGCTCATATTAATAGTTTAGGTAGGTTAAATCTGAAGACAGATTCCATTTAAAATAATCCAGAATAATTTACCATCATCATTACTAACCACTATAGGACATATATATTCAATTTACCAGTTAGAATTAGGTCCAGATACTGACCAACCCGTCTCGCTAATATATGAAATATGCTCTAGGTGTCTAGGATCTGAGGACTGTGTGGCTATGAGAAGCAGAGAAACTCAATGCCAAGTGCCTGAAAACCTGTGCATTTTCATACTGAAATTTTTCTGCAAAAGCCAACCAAAGTAATTAGGGAACTTTTCAAATTACCATCCATAGGTATTAGAAAATCTAGAGTGTGCCAAGATAATTTTCTCCATTAGCCTGAATGTAAAAGAAAAATGTATTAATCAGAGCTGACCTCCATTTTCCATTGATTTGAGATCCGGTGCTTATACTCACATCTTTTATTTCACAGTAGTAAACATGGGGACCCTAATTGGTCTGCAAATATGCAGCTCTACTCACACGAGCTGCAATGTAAGGTGTCTTCTGTCTCCTTTTTATGCAAATTAGCTATTTTCCAAAATTAAAAAATAAAGGGAAAATATTTTTTTAGTGCCACCTATGTGTAGCTGCACTTTAACCTTCCTAGCGTTATTCCCGAGCCTGACTCGGGGTTAACATTCACTACCAGAAGCGTTAACCCCGAGTCAGGCTCGGGCTTACCCGCGTTCGCGGCAGATGCGGTGAGAAAACCGCATCTGCCGCATCTACCGCATCTGCCGCACTTGCCGCACTTGTGCCGCACTTGCGGCGCGGTTGCGGTAATCTGCATAGGAACCAACCACCTCTGATGACTCTCATACATTGTTAATATGTGCCCCTGCACCCTAGTAAACCATTAGCAGCACTGTTGTTGTGTGCAAAGTGGCTGCAGTAGAAGTGCGATAATGATGTTATATACTTACATGCCTGCGTACATGAGGCCGTCTCCCTGTGTGTGCTGGGACGTGTGGGCTGTGCTCATCATGTCTGCTCTCCCCCTCCCTTATGCACGCCCCCTCTCAGCCTGCTATAGTGATGTGAGGCTGATCTCGTCATAAAGGGGCGGGGCTAAATCGCGGCATCACGGTAGCCCCGCCCCTTTATGACGAGATCAGCCTCACATCACTATAGCAGGCTGAGAGGGGGCGTGCATAAGGGAGGGGGAGAGCAGACATGATGAGCACCGCCCACAATTGCCAGCACACACAGGGAGACGGCCTCATGTACGCAGGCATGTAAGTATATAACATCATTATCGCACTTCTACTGCAGCCACTTTGCACACAACAACAGTGCTGCTAATGGTTTACTAGGCTGCAGGGGCACATATTAACAATGTATGAGAGTCATCAGAGGTGGTTGGTTCCTATGCAGATTACCGCAACCGCGCCGCAACCGCGCCGCAAGTGCGGCACAAGTGCGGCAGCTATGCGGCAAGTGCGGCAGATGCGGTTTGTAACCGCATCTACCGCGAACGCGGGTAGCCCGCTTTTAGCAAATAATTCTAGAACTATACAGACCGCCAGGGAGGATACCAATGTATGAGAGTCATCAGAGGTGGTTGGTTCCTATGCAGATTACCGCAACCGCGCCGCAACCGCGCCGCAAGTGCGGCACAAGTGCGGCAGCTATGCGGCAAGTGCGGCAGATGCGGTTTGTAACCGCATCTACCGCGAACGCGGGTAGCCCGCTTTTAGCAAATAATTCTAGAACTATACAGACCGCCAGGGAGGCTACAGGAATATTCAAGCATTAGTGGGGTTCTCCAGAAAAAAAAAAACTAAGGCAATGCCATTAGTACCATGAGTTATTATTGTAATTATCACTACTTAATTACTGTAAAATGTTGATGTATTTTTGCATGCATTAAAACCTGTTTGTGTGATGCAGTTAATGCAGTCATCTGAGTTCACACTTGACGCGGCTCAGGTGTGAACTTAGATGACCTTTCTCACAGCTGGTTGTCAGTCTGAGCCTGCTAGTCTCTGTGAGCAGATGTGTTTCTGCTCACAGAAATGCAGCAAGGCTGCAGATGTTTGCCTGTGGATTACTTTGCAGGGTTTTGGGTTAATAAAGATGACAACCAGGGATGTGTTTTGTGTTTTATTTCAATTAAAATCTTTATTCTTTGTGTTGTGTTCTTTTTTAATGTTTACTAGAAATTCATAGTGGATGGGTCTGATATTGGCCTGACACTACGAATTTCAGGCTTTATACCAGCTGCCAATACATGGCTGACAATAACCCCTATATTATCCAGCATGGCACCTCCACCAGGGCCACTGGAAGAGCCGGGTAAAGCACTTGAAAATGTCTGCTGTGGGCTGCAATTTTCAGTGCGGGGGGCCCAGAATGCTTGGGCTTTACCACACTGAGACTCCCATCCCCCAGCTGCCTGGATTTTACCTTCTGGATCCAGGGATGGTGTATCACAGTCCGCGCTGCTTGAAATGAACACTCAAAGAGTCTTGAATAAAGGAACCCCCTTCTTACTTTATTTGCCTACGCGTTTCAATGCTATTCCCAGCATCGTCATCAGGGGGTTCCTCTATTTAAGACTCTTTGAGTGTTCATTTCAAGCAGCGCGGACTGTGATACACCATCCCTGGATCCAGATATTTCTACACGTGTTACATGGAGGTGGAAGTCCTGCAGCAGCTTTTTGTACTACATGCGATTTAAACTAGTTGTGGGTGCACACAACTAGAAAAGGTGAGTAAACCATCATTGTGACCTGTGTGAAAACTTTTGCCATATTGATAGGGCACTATTGCGCCTCGTGTTTGTCTCCTTTATCTTTATTATAGTTTGGATTTTACCTTATCTGGCAATCAAAAATAGGACAAAAGCCACACTTTTTTTTTTTAATTATTTATTTACATAATTTAAAAAAGGGCTTCCCTGTATTTTCATTGCCAGCCAAAGTAAAACCAGGTAGCTGGGGGTGGCAGCCCCTAGCTGTCCGCTTTATCTGCGGTGAGAATCAAAAATATTTTTTTTAATTATGTATTTAATTTTACAGTACTATGATGTCAGTCAATGGGTAAAGGGCCCAACAGCCAATCACAGATGCTGTCACAGAGAATGGGCATCTGTGATTGGCTGAGTAGCCTGAAACCAGCCCATACATTCTAGCATTTAGAATGTATGGATAGTTTCCAGATTACTCCAACATCCAATCACAGACGCCCATTCTCTATGACAGCAGCTGTCATTGGCTGCTGAGTCCGTCTGCAGTGAATATCCAGGAAGTTAATGAGCGGTCCCGGAAGTAGACGCAGTGGAACAGCTGAACTACGGTATGACGAGACACGGTAAGTGTGAGCTGCTTTTTAATAACTATTTTGTTTGTTTTTAGAGCCCCCTGCTCCCGAACCCAAACTGTAACACAGACTTCCCTGAGAAGTCCGTGTTTGGGATCTGTGCACGAACACTAGATGTTCAGTATGGACCCCGAACTTTACAGTTCAGATTCACTGATCACTAATCAGGAGCGCTGAGGTCAAATTAGGCTGTTCATACTGCAGTCCACCCTAGGTGTCTGATCTTATACTGGAGATGCCAAGAGTGCTGTGGTAAGAATAGACTGCTCACAATATTGTCCACTCTATCTGATCTAATAATGGAAACACCAGGTGGAGTGAGGTAGGAAAAGGTTTCTCAGTTTTCTTTCCATAATGTCATTCTGATTGAATATGGTAGATACCAGGGATGCAGTAATAAGAAGAGATTGATTACACTACTGGGAGTAATAGTCTTCTCACACTGATGTCTATTCTTTCTTTCTGACCTAATTCTGAATTACCTGGAGTGCTGAGGTAAGAAGTGGCTACTCACACTGCTGTCCACTCTGTCTAAATGATCTAACACTGGAGATACCATATATGCTGAGGTTAGAAAATACTCCTTAGGCTGTGGTCACACATAGAAATCCGTTTTTGGAAGTGATTTTCATCACCAATCCGTTTTTTTCTGGGTGCTTTTTGAGCCTCCTGCACTCCTGAACGTTTTTGGAATTTTCATTAAAAAAACGCATGCGCGAACGCATGCGCAAACGCAAGTGCGCGTTTGCATGCGTTCGCGCATGCGTTTCCCATAGGGCCCCATGTTAAAAAAAACGCATGAAAACGCATGCGTTTTTTAACTGATGCCAAAAACGTTGCATGCAACGTTTTTGACTCAAAAACGGACAGGGCAATGTTTGGAGCTCCATAGAAAAACGGACAGGGTGTTTATTACACCCAATCCGTTTTTCTGTCAGTTTTTGGACTTAGAAAAAAAAATGAGAAAACTGAAGCCAAAAACGGACTGAGGGCTTATGTGGAACCCCAGCCTTACTTTTCTGTCCACCATGTCTTTGTAATGTAATATTGGAGATACCATAGATGCTGTTATGAGAAGAGACAGTACACAGTGCTGTGCACCATGTCTATCTGACCTAATACTGGAGATACTAAGAGTGATAAGGCAAAAAGAGGCAGCTCACACTGATGTCCATCTTGTCTTTCACAAATAATACTGGAGATACTAAGGATGCTGAAGTAAGAAGAGACTGCTCTCTCTACTGTTCACTCTGTCTTTCTGATCTAATACTGGAGATACCAGGAGTCCTGATGTAAGAAGAAGCTGCTAACACTGCGTTCCACCATATTTTCTAAAAGACAATTGGACATATGATATGCACAGCGGGGCCGCAGGGTACTTGGAATCGGGCCCTCTGGTCGTCGTCTGGGGCTGCAGGATGTCATGGTGTCGTGACCCAACTCCCTGGTCTCAGGCGGTAATTTAAAAGGAACGGGGGACAATTCTTTTAATAATTATTGTGACGCCATCCGTGGTTTGTGGCTATAGGTAGCCACCGCTATATTCAGGACCTCTGGGGATGATGGGGTTAGCAGCTGTGATGTTGAGCCCTCCACGGGCAGGGCTGGTCCCCAGGGCAACCGTGTAGGAAGTGTAGGTGTAGTGAAAAGTTCTCAGTACCATCAGGCAGTCTCCGGCTGCCAACTCATGGAATCAGTCTGTCTCCTCTCAGGCATGACAATCAGAGTCTCACACAGTGTCAAGCTTTACCCGGGTGAACTTTCCTGTTTGGCAGATGGTTACATGACACAGTCTGTACAATTGCGGCTCCGGTGTAGTCTTAGCAGCTGGGACTGTTTTTCTGCGACACTCCCTCTCATGTTCCTTTCAGGCCTCTACGGTCTATTCCGCACACTAGCTACGGTCCAGCGGCCATGGGCTTTCAGGGGGCAACCCTCCATGTCACCTAGTCCTAGTTCGACAGCCTTTCTTTCGCTGTGCCGGAGTTTGGGTCTCGGGACATAAAAACCCTGCACCACGCTAGGATTCATGGTTAGGGCATAAAGCTTCCCTACCACTTCAGCAAAACCAGCACTCTGGTTCCGGCCCAGTTGTGGAGCCCACTGGGACGGGGTACTCAGTGCCGGACCGGGGTACTGCTGGGGGATGTCACGGCGGTCCTGGTCCGGATCGTGTCCCGGGCCCGCACAATAAAATGGGGGGTTATTTACAGGGGATTTGTCACTCGTGACGCCACCCACTATATGCGGCCAGTAATGGGGCCGCCGCTGCTGTAGAACCTCCGGGGATGATGGGATAGCAGCTTGGATAGAATAGTTCCTGTGGGCAGAACTGGGTTCCCCGGGGCAGTGGTAGTAGTAATTAAAGTCTGTAAGGATAGTTATTGATGCTGCAGGAGAGTAGGGGTAGCAGTAGAGATGATGAGAGTAGAGGTAATCGCAGTATATGAGGGCAAGTGGGGCTTCAGTATAAGGATCACATACACTCACGGT
This sequence comes from Allobates femoralis, assembly GCA_033576535.1. Classification (NCBI taxonomy): domain Eukaryota; kingdom Metazoa; phylum Chordata; class Amphibia; order Anura; family Aromobatidae; genus Allobates; species Allobates femoralis. Next base: position 516,528,201 of record JARQOC010000002.1, read on the forward strand.
TTGTACCAGGTTGCTCCCACCCTGACCGGGTCCTTGGCTTCCTACTTAAGCGCTGTGTGTGGCCCTGCTGCTGCTTGTAGCTGTACTGCTGGCCCTGTCTCTGCTCACGGGTACCAATATGCTGGGCAACTTGAGTCCTCTGTGTCACTGACCCCTCCGTGTTGCTTTGCTATGGTGTGGTGAAGATGGTGGACCTTCACTATGCCGGTGTTTACTGTCCTCTCTGTCTAAGGCACAGCCTCAGATCCGGTATCCGTCTTAAGCGCCTCCCCGGGGTCAAGTTTTTGGGGTAACTCTTTATCCCGGGTATGTTCCTCTGTTCCTCTGTCTTCTCTCCTCAGACCTCTCAGGACCTCCACTTCTACTTGGCTCTGCTCCTGCTCCAGACTCAAACTGAACTGAACTAACTGTCACTCCTGCTCTGTGGTAAACAACTTAGCTCCTCCCACTAGTGCAGGTGCCACCTAAGCTCCTCCCACTTTCTAATGTAGTGTTGTGTGGGGAGTAAACCTGTGCTGATGTTTCTGTGGCACATTAACCCTTGGGGTGCCACATTGTCCCTCGGTGTCCCCCTGACTCAAGTACACCTTAGACTCCCTCCGACTTTCCACGGTTCTCAGCCTGGGACCCGGGCGAGCTATATGGTGGCACAGGCCGCCGGGTCCGGGTTCTCTCAGTCTGGTCTCTCTGACTACTTGGCTGTCCGGTGTTCGCTTCTTCTCTCTCCTACTACTCCAACTAACTCCTCACTTGCCTTTCTCTCTCCACCTAGTGTTGTGTGTTCCTTTTTGTTGTTATGTTCCCATCCCTAACGGGTTCTGTCCTAAGTCTCCACCCTCCACCTAGCTCCTCCCGCTATCCCATTGCTGGACATAGAGTACCTAGGCTTGGAATCAGGAGTGTGTGGTTGTGTGTGTGGGGTGACCGACTTACCAATCCCAGCTGCTGTGCTGTCTAGTGGCGACCAGTCTGCAGGGGCACCACATATACTCGGGATGCTGAGATAAGAACACACTGCTTACACGTCTTTCCACCCAGTTTTTAATTTAATACTGGTGATACAAGGATGTGTAGGTTAGGAAGTGGCTGCTCTCATTGCAGTTCAAATGGTCTTTCTAATTTAATACTGGAAATATTAGTATTGTAGATGTTAAGGGGGTGCTCAGACACATAAGTGCACACTGTATTTTTAAATGCTAAAAGGTTGCTGTGATCTGGAGATCTGGCTTGATAGTACATGGTACATGTTATATTCGGGTCAAAACAACAGAGTTTCCTACTACACATACTTACAGGCACCTGTCTGCATAACATTATACGACTGTTTATTTTTGGCAGTGTAACAAAACAGTGGACATTTTATTGTGTTACATTTATTACCTAAATTGATAATTCAATGTGATTTGTTAATTAAGTGAGTTTAGGAATTTGCTTTGTAATTATATTTATTTTATTTTTTCTTTTAGTTGTTTTTTTTTTACTCACAGAGAACCTGCTTAAACACGACTAAGGACTTTAGCCAAACCAGGCACCCATCTAAAAACTGTTCTTTCTGCTTTTTGTATCATATTCAGGATAAACTTTTTAGCAATTTGTGGTGCAAGTTCTCTATTTAGGATGAATCGGATGGTCTAGCTTTCACGCACAAAGATCATTACTAGTGATGAGCGAGTATGCTTGTAACTACTCGGTACTTGCACGAGTATCACTGTACTCGGGCTACTCGGCGAGTACCGAGTAATGTCGCGATACTCGTGCTGTGCTCGTGGTCCTCATCCCTGCATGTTGGCGCTCTTTAGAGAGCCAGCCCACATGCAGGGATTGGCTGGCAGACCACTGCAATGCCACAGCCCTGTTAGTTGTGGAATTGCAGTGATTGGCCGGCCGCACAGCGTGACTGAGTCTTTATAAGACCCGGCCGCGCTGTGCTCTGCACACAGCGATCCAGACAGTCAGTGCAGGGAGAGTGTCTGCTGAATCAGGGAGAGTTTTGCAGGGCTGCAAACTGGTGACCACAACAGTCCTTCTCAGGACTAATCTAGGTGGATATAGGCAGGCAGGCAGGGTAGCCAGGTCGGAGTATAGGCTTTCTAATCACCACAACAGTCCTTCTCAGGACTATTGTAGCTGTAGGCAGGCATGCAGGGTATATAGCAATTCCTAATGACAGTATACCCGCCTTCATCATATCTGGGGCTGGTGTACACAGTCTAAAACAGATAGTGTCAGACTCCTCACTAATTCTCGCTCCTAAAAAGCTGTTAGGTTCTTAGTGCGTGCATTTAAAAACTGCAAGTGTGTGCCCGTCGGTGGCAGCGTACGGGTGCACTTTTGTGTGTTTTGCACACACTAGGATATAACGCACAAGTACAGTGAATAATACACATCAGCAGCACGTGATAGTGTCAGACTGCTCACTAATTCTCGCTCCTAAAAAGCTGTTAGGTTCTTAGTGCGTGCATTTAAAAACCGCAAGTGTGTGCCCGTCAGTGGCAGCGTATGGGTGCACTTTTGTGTGTTTTGCACAAACTAGGATATAACGCACGAGTACAGTGAATAATACATGTCAGCAGCACGTGATAGTGTCAGACTTCTCACTAATTCTCGCTCCTAAAAAGCTGTTGGGTTCTTAGTGCGTGCATTTAAAACCGCAAGTGTGTGCCCGTCGGTGGCAGCGTACGGGAGCACTTTTGTGTGTTTTGCACAAACTAAGATATAACGCACGAGTACAGTGAATAATACACGTCAGCAGCACGTGATAGTGTCAGGCTTCTCACTAATTCTCGCTCCTAAAAAGCTGTTAGGTTCTTAGTGCGTGCATTTAAAAACCGCAAGTGTGTGCCCGTCGGTGTTTTCCACAAACTAGGATATAACGCACAAATAGAGTGACTACACGTCTCCGTCTGTGTCTGACTTAATCTCTAATTGTCGCTCTTAAAAAGCTGGTAGCAATAGCTATAATCTGATTGTCCAGGTAAACCCCGTCTGTTGGGACGCCTTCATTTAGCTGTGTACCGTCAGCACAGTATCGAAAATGCGCAAGGGCGTTGGCAAGGGACAAGGAAGTGGACGTGATGGTGGTGCAGGCAGAGGCCGAGGTCGTGTGCAAGCTCTAATTTCGCCACAACAAAGGGCCACATCTACTCGCTCGCACGTCCTGCCCCAAATTCTTGGGGACGGCAGCAGTACACCGCTCTTCAACCCAGACCAGTGTCAACAGGTTGTTAGCTGGATAGCGGATAATGCTTCCAGTCAGATTGTCACCACCACAAACACCCTGTCTTCCACACGGTCAAGTGTCAGTAGCCGTGATACTGCACCGCACATTCCACAACCTGATTCTCCTTCCTACCACCAGGACGAGTACACGTCCACAGATATTACTGATCCCACACTTGGACACTCTGAAGAGCTCTTCACGTATCCATTCACACATTCTGGCCTCTCGCCAGCTCCTGTTGAAGTGGGTCATGAGGAGAGCGTATGCACCGATGCCCAAATATTTGAGCAGCCACGGTCTCACGAAGGCAACGGTGGGAACGTCTCTCAACAAGGGGTGGACAATGATGAGACACGATTGCCAGGAAGTCAGGAGGAGGAGCAGGGTGCGGAAGAGGAAGACGATGTGGTGGATGATCCAGTAACTGACCCAACCTGGCAGGAGGAGATGCAGAGCGAGGACAGCAGTGCACAGGGGAGGGAGGCTTAGCATCACAACAGGCAGTAAGAAGCAGGGCGGTGGCCCCAGGCAGAAGTCAGTACCCGGTCGCCAGCCGCCACTATTTCTCCCGGTGTGCCGCCCCCGCACTACATAACCACGTGTCACAAAACATCACACGTGCCCTGAACAACGCTGTTTCAGCAAAAGTCCACCTAACCACAGACACGTGGACAAGTGCTTGTGGGCAAGGCCGGTACATCTCGGTGATGGCACACTGGGTTAATATTGTGGAAGCTGGGACCCAGTCTCAGCGAGGGACGGAACACGTCCTTCCCACACCAAGGATTGCAGGCCCTACCTCAGTCTGGGTTTCACCCACACTCTACAGCTCCGGAATGTCATGCTCCTCAGCCTCCTCCTCCTGCGCATCCTCATCCACTTACCCTCCACACCAGTCCCAAGCTGGAAGCACTGCAGCACTGCCTCGGCGAAGCGGCAACAGGCT
>JARQOC010000002.1:516532466-516610012 GCA_033576535.1 Allobates femoralis
TTGGCTGCCCTGGCAAAGGGCTATACTACAATACACCCACTTCCTTACAATGGGCACTTCAGGTTTACAGGCCCTCATGCACGTCTCTATCCAGGGACAATGTGGAGCCTCCCAATTTTTGGCTGCCCTGCCAAAGGGCTATACTACAATACACCCACTTCCTTACAATGGGCACTTCAGGTTTACAGGCCCTCATGCACGTCTCTATCCAGGGACAATGTGGAGCCTCCCAATTTTTGGCTGCCCTGGCAAAGGGCTATACTACAATACACTCACTTCCTTACAATGGGCACTTCCGGTTTACAGGCCCTCATGCACGTCTCTATCCAGGGACAATGTGGAGCCTCCCAATTTTTGGCTGCCCTGGCAAAGGGCTATACTACAATACACCCACTTCCTTACAATGGGCACTTCAGGTTTACAGGCCCTCATGCACGTCTCTATCATGGGCATTGGTGAACCTCCCAATTTTGGACTGCCCTAGCAAGGAAAAATACTACAATAGACCCACTTCCTCAAAATGGGCACATTATGTCAAGAGTAGTGATGGGCGAGTCCTAAATTACTCGGAATCGCTTGACTCTAGCGAGTCCGAGCCCGGGACTCGCTACTCGTTGCGAGTCTAGCGAGTCCAATGTTAATGAATGGGGAAGCGAGTAATAGCGAGTAATGTGCGATTTACAAATTGCAGATGTGTCTGAGAAGCTTCAGGCTCTATCTGCTACTCTGCGAGTTTCCCAGCGTTTACTCCACAGTAACCAGCCCAATGCAAATCAACTTGCATTGGATTCCCTATATTCTTGTGTCCGGCCAGGTACAAATAGGCACCTGGGGGTTGGGGGAAGCCCGTCGCTGCCTGCTGGATCCGGCTGGTTCCAGAAATACGGCGAAGCCCAAGTCAATTTTTTTTTTGACAAATCCATAAAACAATGTAAATAAAAGGGACTGCATCTTTATTAACCCCTGGACCATGGGCGAGGGGTTAATAAAGAGGCATTCCCTTTTTTAGGATTGGTTTATTGATTTTTCAGAAAAAAATGACGTAGGCTTCGCCGTATTTCTGGAACCAGCCAGATCCAGCAGGCAGCGATGGGCTGCCCCCAACCCCCAGGTGCCTATTTGTACCTGGCCGGACACAAGAATATAGGTGAGCCCTCTTTTTTTATTATTTCATGAATTTCATGAAATAATAAAATAAAAATGCCTGGGGATCCGCGCAATTTCTATGTCTAGCCAGGTACAGCTAAGCAGCTGGGGGCTGGAATCCGCAGCGCAGGGAGGCCCAAGCTTTCTAGGCACCCCCCGCTGCAAATTGCAGCCCGCAGCCGCCCCAGAAGATGGCGCGTTCATTGAAGCGCCATCCTCTGGTGCTGAACCCCGCTCTTCCAGCGGCCCTGGTGGCGGTGGCACGCTGGGTAATAAAGGGGTTAATACCAGCTTTGTTATACAAGCTGGTATTAAGCCCGAGATTCTTAATGTCAGGCCAGGTTTGACCCAGCCACTAAGAATCTCCAATAAAGGGTTAAAAAAAACACCACACAGAGAAAATTTTTTATTAGAAATAAAAAAAAAAAAGCCATTAGGGACTCCATCTTTAATGAAAAAAATCCTCTTCCGTCCGACGTAGTCCAAAACGCGATCTCCTCTCTGCTACATCCCCTGTGCATAGATATAGATGTCTATGCACAGGGAATGAGCAGACTGAGAACAATCTCAGCTCTGCTACATCAGGCAGCAGGCGGGCTCTAGGACCCTGGAGCTGCACAGAGCAGACAGCTCTTACTCTGCGAGTTTCCCTGCTTTCACTGGCACAGTAGCGAGTCCAATGCAAGTCAATGGCAATCCTAGTTTTGTAAGAATCTCTGACAAAACTAGGATTGCCATTGATTTGCATTGGACTCGTTACTGTGCGAGTAAACGCTGGGAAACTTGCAGAGTACCGAGTCCTGCGAGTCCCTTACTACTCGCAGAGTAACGAGTCCTAGCGAGTAGATTCGCCCATTCCTAGTCAAGAGGCCTTCATGTACGTCTCTTCTCAGGGACATCGGAGTGCCACACAATGTTTTAACGTAAAATCTTTCATGCAATCACAAAAAGTAACATACACCAGCCCTATCTCACTATTGGGTATGTGCCCTTAACATTTCCGCCATGAAAATTCTTTTTGGTGTCATTTTGGAAGGTTTTCTGGTGAGTCCGTAAAAATGGCGTAAAACTCGGACAACATTGTTCACAGCTGTGACTTTTCAGTGAGAAATGCTTACAGGGGTCTTCCCCATGCTGTTGCCATGTCATTTGAGCACTCTTCTAAGACTTTTGTGACATTTTTAGGGTTTCTACATGCTACCGGTGGTCATTTCATAAAAATACTCGGGTCTCCCTTAGGATAACATTGGGCTCGGTGCTCGGGCCGAGTACACGAGTATCTTGGGATGCTCGGCCAGAGCATCGAGCACCCAAGCATTTTGGAACTCGCTCATCACTAGTTAACAGGTTTCTATAGTTACCGGAGCCATCGCTGGCCATCAGCACGGTTCCACAGGGGGGAAGAGGGAGGGTGGTCCGGACCAAAGGACCCCAACGCGTTTCGTGACCGAAACCGTAGCGGTCACTTCATCAGGGGATGCTTGTGGCCCCTCCATCGGCGGTTTTTATCTGCAGCCTATTGTAAAGTCACCGGAAGTGACGTTACGCAACTTCAGTGTCGACCGGAAGTAAAGCGGATCCACGGGACGCGATACTACGCTGACCACTACGCCGACGCCAGGCCACATACGCGCGCATGGTCGCAGGGACGCGTCACCATAGGGACCGTGCGCGCAGGTCCACAGGGCCAGCGCGCATGAGCAGGAGATCTTGCCATCCAAGCGGGCACCAGTTAAATCAATATTGCTATCACTCACCGATCACTCATTAACCCAATGACCTCCTCACAGATGTACATCCTAGAACATATTTGGATAACTCTTTCATATACAAGCATCACATAATAGTATATGCATTATAGAACATCACAGAGTTCATTCCATGATCCAATGTGGGGTTTAAGAGGGAAGGTGCACTGAATAATGGTCCTCAGCTCTTCCAGGTGAGATAGTTGCTTATCCGTAATTTGATCCACAGAGATCCCAAAGCCGAGGAAGGACCTAAAACTCCTTTAAAAGATAGTAAAAAGCTTTAAAAAAGTCAGATAACTCCGACTATACAAATGAAAGGTACAAAAAAGCCCGGAAACACCGGGCAGCAGTGGTCACAGAAAAGGCGCAAAAATTAGGTCTTCGTTCAGACCACGGGGTGACATTGTGTCCAATGTCACTATTCACTTTGTTTCCCGTTGTGAGAGTAACTTACGGACATCACCACCCCTGATACCACCATGTACCACGTCAATCCCCCTAAACATCGGGGCCGAACGGTCACTATTGTGGTATTTACAGAAAAGGCGCAAAACTTAGGTCTTCGTTCAGACCACGAGGTGACATTGTGTCCAATGTCACTATCCACTTTGTTTCCCGTTGTGAGAGTAACTAACGGACATCACCACCCCTGATACTACCATGTACCACGTCAATCCCCCTAAACAACAGGGCCGACGGGTCACTATTGATTGCCTCAGGCGGCGGTAGGCAGAGGGCGGCATCGGTGGGGGGGTCAACCATCCGCTGCTTGCGCGGATTCCTAACTAATGCCGCTCCCACTCCTATAGTATTAATCCCAGTCAAGCCGCAATATCTCCCGCTCTGCAGATCAGCACGGGGGGAGTGAAGACTTCATCCCTGAGCGCCCCGTTGTGCCAAGTCGTGCAGAGAGGCAGACAGATGCTAGGGAGACTGGAGCTGTGAGGAGAGAGCATTGCTGACCGAGGAGAAAGGTGAGTATTTCCATTTTATTTAATCAGTAAGCTGATGGGAGATAATGTGGGGTGTGCATTATATGATATGGAGCCCTATGGATGGGGTGCATTATAGGATATGGAGCCCTATGGATGGGGTGCATTATAGGATATGGAGCCCTATGGATGGGGTGCATTATAGGATATGGAGCCTTGTGTATGGGGTGAATTGTATGATATGGGAGCCCTGTGGATGGGGTGCATTGTATGATATGGAACCCTGTGGATGAGGTGCATTGTATGATATGTGACCCCTGTGGATGTGGTGCATTGTATGATATGGGAGCCCTATGGATGGGGTGCATGGTATCATTTGGGAGCCCTATGGATGGAGTGCATTGCATGGTTTGGGAGCCCAATGGATGGGGTGCATTGTATGATATGGGAGCCCTATGGATTGGGTGCATTATAGAATATGGAGCCTATGGATGGGGTGTTTATTATAGGATAAGGAGCCATATGGAGGGGCGCATTATAGGATATGGAGCCCTATGGATGGGGTGCATTTTAGGATATGGAGTCCTATGGATGGGGTGCATTATAGGATATGGAGCCCTGTGAATGGGGTGCATTGTATGATATGGAAGCCCTGTGGATGGGGTGCATTGTATGATATGGGAGCCTTATGGATGGGGTGCATTGTATGATATGGAACCCTGTGGATGAAGTGCATTGTATGATATGGGAGCCCTGTGTATGTGGTGCATTGTATGATATGGAGCCCTGTCGATGGGTACATTGTATGATATGGAGCCCTATGGAAGGGGTGAATTGTATCATATGGGAGCCCTGTGGATGGGGTGCATTCAGGGGCGCACCCATGATGAGGTAACCTGAGTAGGTTGCCTCAGGCGGCGGTAGGCAGAGGGCAGCATCGGTGGGGGTCAACCATCTGCTGCTTGTGCAGATTCCCCGCTAATGCCGCTCCCGCTCCTAAAGTGTTAATCCCAGGCCAGCCGCTCTATCACCCGCTCTTCAGATCAGCACGGCGAGGACTGATGACGTCTACCCTGAGCGCCCCATTGTGCCAAGTCGTGCAGAGAGACAGACAGACGCTAGGGAGACTGTAGCTGCGAGAAGATAGCATCGCAGACCGAGGAGAAAGGGGAGTATTTCCATTTTTTAATCAGTGAGGTGATGGGAGATAATGTGGAGTGTGCATTATAGGATATAGAGCCCTATGAATGGGGTGCATTATAGGAAATGGAGCCCTATGAATGGGGTGCATTATAGGATATGGAGCCCTATGGATGGGCTGCACTATAGGATATGGAACCCCATGGATGGGGTGCATTATAGGATATGGAGCCCTATGGATGGGGTTTGCATTATAGGATGTGGAGCCCTATGGATGGAGTGCATTATAGAATATGGAGCCTATGGAGGGGTGTATTATAGGCTATGGAGCCCTATGGAGGGGCGCATTATAGGATATGGAGCCCTATGGATGGGGTGCATTATAGGATATGGAGCCCTATGGATGGGGTGCATTATAGGATATGGAGCCCTGTGGATGGGGTGCATTGTATGATATGGAAGCCCTGTGGATGGGGTGCATTGTATGATATGGGAGCCTTATGGATGGGGAGCATTGTATGATATGGAACTCTGTGGATGGGGTGCATTGTATGATATGGGAGCCCTGTGGATGAGGTGCATTGTATGATATGGGAGCCCTGTGGATGTGGTGCATTGTATGATATGGGAGCCCTGTGGATGGGCTATGGGCTCTATTGTATCATATGGGAGCCCTATGGATGGAGTGCATTGTATGATTTGGGAGCCATGTGGATGTGGTGCATTGTATGATATGGGAGCCCTATGGATGGGGTGCATTGTATGATATGGGAGCACTATGGATGGGGTGCATTGTATGATATGGAGCCCTGTGGATGGAGTGCATTGTATGATATGGAGCCCTGTGGATGTGGTGCATTTTATGATATGGGAGCACTGTGGATAAGGTGCAATGTATGATAGGGGGGCCCTGTGGATGGGGTGCATTGTATGATATGGGAGCACTATGGATGGGGTGCATTGTATGATATGGGAGCACTATGGATGGGGTGCATTGTATGATATGGAGCCCTGTGGATGGAGTGCATTGTATGATATGGAGCCCTGTGGATGTGGTGCATTTTATGATATGGGAGCACTGTGGATAAGGTGAATTGTATGATAGGGGGGGCGCTGTGGATGGGGTGCATTGTATGATATGGGAGCCATGTGGATGGGTAGCATTTTATGATATGGAGCCCTACGGAGGTGTGTATTGTACGTACACTTGGAGATCTATGAGGGAGCCATTGTACTTTATGGAGGGCTATTTGAGGGCTGTGTTCGGGGTCATTTTAAAGTGTGAGAGGCTGTAGGGCACAATATACAGTATGTACTGTATGTCCATTACACTACATTGAGGGCTGTGAGAGGGTCACAGCTGGGGATCATACTCTGCCGGGGCAGTTGAAGACGGAACAGTAGGGTCATCATACTGTGCATGGGTAAGGTACTGTGGGGGATCCTACACTGTTTAGGGGGCACTTTTGTTGGCATCATATTTTATGGGGCAATAAAGGGGGAATCTAGGAGCTTTAAAAGGAGGAAAATTACTTTATGTGGGTTGCAAAGTTGTGAGATATGTTCCCATGTGACCCAGCCAAATATTTTTTTTGAAGTGGGGGCAATTATAACTTCTGATATCATGGGGCCCCATGATTTCTATGTATGCCCCTGGTGCAGGATGCATTGTCATGCTGCTGCAGGACTGAATGGTCATAACTTACACCCCACATCCAATGCCGCCCCTAGGTACATACAGACATTCCAGCCATGATTCTCCCGAGCAGCGGTTGGTCGGTGGTGCTCGTCCCCCTCTCTGCTTACACATCTCAACCCAAGTGGAAGGCCCCGTGCTATTAGCTCTGGACAGCCCCGTGTGTGGCGCTTGTGATTGGCTAAGTGTTTCGGGAGGAGAGCATGGTCTGTTGGAGGAGATGTGCCATTTTACCAGTTTAGTGCAGTGGCTGATTGTTGATACTCAAACTGCGGTCGTTGCATGTGGTGTGTGACCGGTGCTGCATGTTGGACATGTCTGACTAGTTAGTGCCAGGCAGCCGCCATATTGGAGCTGACCAGAGTTTTGTAGGCGTGTGCCAGAGGTTGGCAATCAGTGCTGCCTCCTGTGCTATAAGGGTGCAGGACTATGCCTGCCTACAGGACCACAGCACTGCCGCCATCATTGTTTCTCTGTGTGCTTGTGCCATCCTGCCATTGACATTAATGATCCTTGTTCTGGATTCTTCTATGTGGTTTTTGCATGTGCGTGTGATGGTGCTGATATCTTGTGTTTGGGGGGTTGCCATTTTGAAGTTCGCCTCAGGCAATAGAGAGGCTAGGTACACCCCTGATAGTAGCTCCCCAATTTGCAAGTTTCACAGCTTGTAAACACTTTTTGCAGTCTTTCAAGTCTTGTTTGAAGGACTTTCATCAATTCTTCCTTGGAAAAGTCTGCCAGTTCCGTGAGGGCCATTGTAAAATCTTCAGCGTGCTCCTTTTGAAGTAGTCTATTGTGGATATAGACATGTGTTTAGAATCATTATAGAATTTGTAGAAGCCACCCTCATTTCAACTTCAGTTTTTTACAGATGGTGTTATGTCTGGATCAAGAATTTGTTAAAATTTCATTGAATCCATTCTTCCCACTACCCTTGAAACATTTCCATAGCATTGGCTGCAACATAACCCCAAAGCATGATTGATCCATCCCCATGCTTAATGTTTGGCGAGTTTTTTTTCTGGAAATTCTATACCCTTTTTTCTCTACACACATACCTTTGATCATTGTGGCCAAAAAGTTCTATTTTAATATCATTTGTCTACAGGACCTGTTTCCAAAATGCAAGTTGTTTAAATTAACTTTTGCATACTTCTGACATTGAATTTTATGGTGAGTGGGCAGGAGAGGTTTTCTTCTGTTGACTCTTCCATGAAGGCCATATTTGTGAAGGTGTCTCTAAACAGTAGAACAATGTACCACAACTCCAGAGTCTGCTAAATCTTTCTGAAGGTCTTTTGTAGTCATATACGGGTTCTGATTTGCCTCTAGCAATCCTATGAGCACCTCTCACTGAAATTTTGCTTGGTCTGACAGGCTTTATCTTGACCTCCATTGTTTCTGTTGACTGCCATTTACTAATTACTTTTCCAACCAAGGAAAGGACAACTTGAAAACATTTTGCTATCTTCTTATAGCCTTCTACTGTTTTGTGTGTCTCCATCATTTTCATTTTCAGAGTGAGTTTTGGCTACCGCTGTGAGCAGTAACACGTCACAGTCAGGTTCACCTCAGGTCACAGCTCAGCTTTGTCACTGTAGTTGACATGAGGTGAACCTGACTGTAACGTCATCCTGCTCACAGTGATAGCCAAAAATTAGTCAGTTTCCTGTTTCGCCGTCATAGGATGTCACAGAGGATAGTGGAGTAATAAAGATAGAAGCAAGGCTTAGTGCCAGCTGGCATTAACCTCTTTATTACTCAGGACAGCTAGAAGAGAGTCCAGTACAGCTCCAGAAAATGGCGCCTCTATGAATCCATCATTTTGTGGGGCAGCTGCAGGTGGCTATTTGCAGTGGGGGATGAAGAAGAACACTTGGGCCTCCAAATGCTGCGGATTCCAGCCTCCAGCTGCCTAGCTGTATCTGACTGGCAACCAAAATTACAACAAACCTCTTTTTTTAAATTATTTCAATTATTACCAGCCAGGTAAAACTAGGTGCTGGGAGTTGTAGGCAGCCCGTACCTGCCTTCTGTAGATGTTATGGTGACCAAAAATACAGCAGAGCACCATGTCATCAGTGCAAAATACTCCCAAAATCTGTACTAAATACGCAGGAAATATTCCCTGTGTGAACACTGCTGCATATTTGCTGCATATATAGGAGCTAACATTGAGGTATTAATGGAATTTCTGTGTATTTCCAGTGCAGTGCTGGAGTGTAGTGTCGTGTTTTAGGTCAAAAAGAGACACCGGCCTCACAAGAAGGACTTTTACTCCATCTTATTCCATGTGTGGGTAAATAAAAATGTATGTGCACATGCTTATACTGTTGGGTGACCTAATGAGGGGCAGCATCAGTGGTTTCAAACCACAACTTTATTATAATCAATGATTAAAGTCCCCGCCGACTTTTGCCACTGGAGTTCAACTTATTCTCCAGATGTAGAGAAGTGCATAAGCAGCAAAAGCAAGAAATCGACTAGCTACTGTGAGCGGGCTGTCGCCACAGTCTGGTTCACCTCAGGTCAGGTACAGCAACGAGACTGAGCTGTAGCCTGAGGTGAACCTGACTGTAACATCATCCCACTCACAGCAGTTGCTGAATATCAGTCAGTTTCTGGCCCGCAGTGATAGGATATCGCAAAGGATCAAGGAGGGTTTCTGTGGGAGTAATAAAGATGGAAACCAGTATTGTGTTCTTTTCCAAATAAATGATTTTTCACGGTTTATTATTTACCATTTACTTAGAGCTTCCTAATAGCCAGGTCTAACATTAGTTCGATATTATGAACCTTGGGCTTAGTGCCAGCTGGCAATACTTAGCTGGCATTAAGCACTTTATTACCCAGTTTACCATCGGCACCAAGGCAATTGGAGGAATTGGGTACAACTCCAAAAAATGGCACTTCTATGAATACACCATTGGATCAGCTGCGAGCTGCACTTTGCAGCAGGGGGTTCATAACTCTTGGGCTTCCCCAAGATGAAAAGGTGGGCAGGGCAGAGAGGGTGGGGCTAAATCTTGCTTTAACCAATCAAGAGAGGGGATATAGTATCATTCATGAACGGGCCCGGAAGCATGGTGACAGCGGCGCTGAAACTTGGTAAGTAACTCTTTAGGAAGCTAATGTCTGTGCAAAAACTGCAAGGTTCCACCGTAAAATGGTTTGAGTTGTGTTAGTCAGCTTTTGGGCCCCTTTGAGAGTTTTCTTTTTATGCCCTTGATTTTGCATCCTATTGATATGAATGGTGTTAGGAAGTTCGGCAAACTGATTGCCAAACAAGTCGGTGAACATTTGCCTGTTCGGCAAACAAAGCTTATTCCAAACATCAAAAGGATCGCTCATCTCTAAGGCTAGGGTCACACTTGCATGCATTTTTTAAGGTGGCTTAGAAAATGCATGCGATTTCCCATGCGTTTTTAAGGGTGCCAAATAGGTGTTTTGTAGGTCATCTGACTCTTGTGAGTGTTCCTAAAAATGCATGCAAAAACGCATGTGTCACATGTATACCATGCAAAAACGCATGCGTTTTTGGCTAGGAACATTTGTGGGATGGGACATGTACATTTTGAATGGTACAAATCACTAAACCACACCTCACACCCAATAAAAAGGAGAGTAAAAATGGGGGGTGTTGCCCATTGCCATACAGATAGTTGTTGTCTCATGTTTTGTCTGTGTGTGTTCTCAGCTTCTGATGGATGCTTTGGTGTTTGAAATAGAATTCCTGATTCTGCGATGTCGCCAGCTGACACATCAGCGACACACTCGATTGTGGGTCCATGAGGTCAATCTGTTGCGACCTCAGCATGGAGCATTCCATGTGCTCTACAACCAATTCTGCAGCTTCCCTCGCAAGTTCCAGCACTATCTGAGGATGTCAATCCCCACCTTTGATGCCCTCCTGGACCTCATGAGTGGAGAGCTGAGTCGCCAGGACACCCGTTGCCGGAAGGCCATCTCACCTGCTCAGCGCCTCGTTGTCACACTGAGATATGTGTTGCTGGGCTGTTTGGGGATGTTATCTCTCCATATCATACATATATGTTTTAAGCTGTTGAGCGGGTGGTCAGGTCCTATTTCGAGTGGGGATGTGATATTGTGCTGTGGCTTCCATGCACACAGCCATGGCACAGTATTTTAGGCAGGGTCATACTTCATCTATCGGGAAGACATCATGTCTGCTGTTTGGTTGTCAGGCGCTCCCTGGCAACCCAATGTTGATTGTGCATACCATTGTTGCCTCAATCCATGTGGCTAGGGAAAAGCTGGCTGCAGTGCTGCCGTGTCTGCTGTGTGAAAGCACACCCTGTCATGCAAGCGGTGTGACTGGTAAACACAATCCACATCCATTTGTCACAGCACGCCTAATAGGCAAGTAACAGCTTTTTAGCCTCCCTGCTCCTTTACTAAATGGAACTTGATAACGGGGAGCTGTAGAGTGGAGGATTGGGACCCCAGACAATTAATTCTATTATGGACACATTGTAGCATTTAACAGGTGCCAGTGCGGTCCACAGACAAGGAAGCTATTTAGCACACTCACTGAGGCTGCATGCACCACACACACACCTTGCATGCAGGGATACCAGTGCCCCTTGAAACAACATGTGTGGTTGTTAGGCCGTAACCTCTGGGTGTTGGTTGTGGCCTTGTTGCCGTCATCCTGTGTACTGTTACCTGTTGTATTCATCTTGTTGTGAACAGTTGCAACTCACCATGGTGCATTTTTTACCTCATATGCAGAGTGTTTGTTAAACAGTATTAGTAGCTCTGTCCTTGGGGCCATCTGGTCCAATGCCACGTTTTGCATGCAGCACCTGGTCATATGTGTGTGTGCGTACCTCATTTTGATCTTATTTTTTTTGTAGGTACCTGGCCACCGGTGAGAGCTATGCCTCCTTACATTTTCAATTCAGAATTGGCAGGTCAACGATTGGTGGAATAGTTACGGAGACATGCAAGGTTTTGTGGGCATAACTGAAGCCTATTGTGATGCCGCCACTCATAGAGCAAATGTGGCGTGAGAATGCTCGCCAGTTCCAGGAATTTGCTCAATTTCCTAATTGCGTAGGATCTGTAGATGGAAAGCATATACGCATTCAAAACCCCCCACGGTTAATCGCTCTATTACAATTACAAGTGCTTCCACTCCATTGTGCTGATGGCCATAGCCAACGCAGTGGACATCGGGGCCTATGGACAAGCCAATGATATCCGTGTCTTCAAGGCCAGCAATATGGGGAAAGCCTTGTACCAGGGACAATTCCATATACCCCCACCATCAACATTACCAGGCACCACAGATATGACTGTGCCATACATGCTCATTGGTGATGAAGCGTTTCAGATGCATGTTAACTTGATCAAGCCCTATAGCAGCTGTGACCTCAACAACACACGGACCAATTTCAACATGCGCCTGAGTCGAGCACGGCAATATGTAGAATGTTTTTTTTGATTACTGTCCGCAAAATGTGTTATTATACACTATACAATTAATTCCCCGTAATGTGGACAGTGTCGTTAAGGCATGTGTGTGTCTACACAACTATGTGTGGATAAATGATCCAGAAGTTGTTATGCCCTCTGACTGGGACTGTGAGCTTGTTGCCATCCAGCCACAAAGCATTCGTGCTCCCAACTCGGCAATGGAAGTCCGGAATGAGTTTGCTGATTATTTCATGATGCTAGTCGGACAGTTACTACCTTGGTCACGTGTCGTCTAATGTTTATTTTTGTGTGAAGGTGCCATATTGTCATTATGTTACATTTGACCCCAGCTGCGGGTGTATTCTTGTTGTAAAGATACAATTTTGAGGACTAAACACATTGCCAGTATTTGTATGTTATCACATATGTGTGTGTTTGACTTGAATGGTGTGTAAAGTTCCTTTGGGCGCTTAGGGTACCGTCACAGCTGGTGACATCGCCACCGATTCCATAGGCGATGCAGGTGCGTGGCCTATCGACGGTGACAGCGCCGCTGCATCGCCTAATGTAAAGGGACGATATTAGCAGTTAATATCGCCTCTGAGTGGTCACCTGGTTTCTCAGCATTGCTCTGAAACCAGGCGAGCACTCTGGGGCGATGTGTACACATCGCCCCATGTAACATGCCCATCGACGATGTTACAGGCATGTTACACCATCACCGCTGGGGTTTGGAGACTCCCCAGTGGCGATGCCGCCTGTAGCATCGCCGGTGCACCAAAACCGTGCGCGCCCCCGAGCGTCGCCGGCGATATCTCCGCTGACGTCACCAGGTGTGACGGTACCCATAGGCAATGATACTGTGCAGCTATGCACGACGTATGTTCTGTCAGTGTGAACGAGGGTGCCCTATAGGTAGGATAATGTGTTTGGCGCAATTGGGACCTGTTACATTGTCATTGTGGCTGGCCTGCAACACAACCTCTTTGTGATGGTTGTAAAGTCGAAATACAATCAGAAATACCTGGCACACAAACACGCACAAAACACTCAGGGTCACACGGCAAGATTGCTACCACTTCATGGCCTTCAGTTTTGTTTTAAGCAATATTGATGTGTGTCCCTGCACCAGAAGGTCTTCGTTGGCAAGCTAGTTGACAAATAACCCATGCACATCTTGGGCCCAAAATAACACAACACCATGAGATGAACATCCTCCTCCTTTCATAACCCACTGCCAAGTATTACTAATCAATAAACAAATGGCACTATTGGCAAAATACACTTTATGTCTTGCAACAACAAAACGGAATCAGGCAACCGCCAAAAGAAGGCCATAACACGTTATGGCATGTTAACAACACAAACATATGATCAATTTGATCAACCTTACAAAATCAATCATTCCACCTCACCTTCCTCCTCAGACAGTACCATAGTTAATTCTAAATGTATTTTGGCCACATATTTAGACACTAATTGTGCCATCTCAATCTTAAAGGAAGCCCTGTCAGTGATATTTAACGTGTGGAGGTCACCCACAAATGAGAGGAGGAAATGGCTCCACTCACATACCTCGGCTGGGGCTGGTGGGGCAGGCTGGGGCCTACACAGCTCAAGTTGCTGTGTTCCCATGGCTTGGGTCCGGCTTACATTTTCCTGGAGCCGATGGACAGCGTCCATTATCATTACATCTTGTTCCGCCATCTGTGCGTAGTTTCATCGCCGTGTCCGAGGGCTGGTAAGTGGTGCAGAGGCAGAAGCAATGGGCACATTGTCAGGTTCGGTGTTGCTTGGGCCTTATGCCTACATCTGTATTTTCCAGGACATGATGGGGCTCCTGTTGCACACCCTCCTCCCCACTGCTGAGGTGATCCTCCATTTGAGGAGGTGGTGCACTGCAGTGCATCCTATGAGTCACATAAAGACAAAACATTAATGAGAATTCCTTTGCACATTCATCAGGTACACATGAACTGTACAGGACAAAAACATGTAAATTCTCTCATCGGCAACGCGCTGGAGGAAGCCCAACATGGAGGTGTGTTTGTATCTATGGGTAGGTTTTGCCCCTGCGCCACTCCTATACATGGCCATTTGCCTGTGGTCCTTCATGTAGGCGTCTTTGATGGACTGCCATCTTTTTCTTATCTTGTGCCCTACATACAGCCACAGTACAAACAAAGCACATCATCATGATCTGGATGTGATGGGTCCCACAGGGCCTCATGGTGCTGCATGAGGTGGATGAGCCCATCATTGTCGATCTTTCTTTTCTCAGATTGGCCCTTGCCCTTACTCCTTGCACTTGTTGCTGACACCTACTGAACATGAAAGGAACAGAAACACATTCCAGACACATTGAACTCACACACATGACATGTGTGCATTATGCCATGAGGCACTACAACAACCAATTTCAAAACATGGTGGAAATGCTGCATTCAGCCACTTTGGCCACATGTAGTGGCCACTACACACTAGGGGGGTTCGATGGTGATGATGTTTTACATCACTGTACCCACCTAGGGAGCTGCTGGCACACTTGTCCTGGCAGTCATTGCTCTGCCTCTTGTGGGGGTTGTCTGGACTGCGGTCTGCAGAGAGATATGAAATGTTTGTGGCATGTGTGTACAGGGTTATGGGCACATCACACACATGGCTATCTGTACCCACACTGTTCACAGATGTGTGTTTGCAGTTATTTAGACAACACATACATCCTTTCTGGAAACCATCACAAACACAGTAAGAAGTGTCCATGTTTTGTGGCCAAGAAGACATCAGGGTACAGTGTCACCATAGAAATGTGTGACTGATGTGTCCATGTTTGTTAAACAGCATAACATGACACACACATGAGTCACCATGTAGCTGGCTACCTTATGACGGCCCTGTTGGGTCTTCTTTTTTGTTTTCTTTGTTTTTTTCTAAGTCTTTTTGCCCACTTTACAGACTTGCTGTGCTACAAATTGTGATGGTGACAAAATGTTAGTACAAAACACTTACAACACAATAGAAAGGATTACTACAACAAATAACACATCTCACACACAATTTTCCCACTAAGGGAATGGCAGATTACACAAACAAGGCCTGTAAAGGTCCAATGATGCTTGACAAACATTACAGCTTGGACGTGTCACCATGTGTCCAGGGACAGATATGAGGCAGGACATGGCACATTCGGAACACATGCAACCATTAAAAATTGGCTCCTACATTTCTGTAAGACATCGGCAATTGTACTCCTAAAAACAGCCCCAACACGTAACATTTGGCACATTTCACTTACACGTTTTGCGGGGGGCTCCGAACCTGCCGAGCTTGATGAGGAGCTCTGGGAAAAAAAGGAATATGGTGGAACATGATGTACACATGGTGACATATGCGTAAGAACACTTGAGGACACATAAGGCAAGGGAGGAAAAACTGACATATGCACAAACTATATCTGTAAGGGCTCAAGTCACCCAGGGTGGCCACATTATTTTATACGAAGATATGGGCCACAATGCTGAAGTAAGGACACCGTGACCTACGTATTTGAAGGCACATGACAGCTGCTTGATGGGCAAACACATGCACACACCAGATAGAATTGTGTGTCCAAAATAACAGGCCTTCACTTTATGACTGTGCGCACATGGCTGCAGCTACATAACACACAATCAGAAGTGGCTTACATTTTGTGGGCCACAAAATATGGGCCACTTCAGAACACACGCAAATGTGCAGACAATTGTGTAGGGGGTAAGGGAGCTGAGGGCAAGAGTCAATAGCCATGTTTCGTGGTCAGGTACACATGAAGTGATGCAGCAAACGCCAATCACACCTAGACAGTGTGGAGATGTGTTGCACACATGAGTGACATGTACGCCTACACATGTGAAACACAACATGCTTCAGCCTCAATTTGTATGATAACAGTGTAAAGAAAATATACGTCTGTGTGATAGCAACTCACAGAAGAGGAAGATGAGGATATCGAGCCCTCCAGGGTCACCATCTCCAAAGATTCGGAGTCAGACGACATCTAGACAACACATGTCCCTACAGATGTGTACATACCTTGGATGATGATGCTGGCCACCTTCACTGAACACACCGTGGGGATGGTCAGCCTTCCTCATGCCCTTCCCCCTATTTATGGCCTTCATTGCTCAGATGAAGATGATTTGCAATTTGCCCACTTAAAATATCCTATTTCAAAAATGCATGCAAATTTGCATGTGTCTTTTGGACACATGCGTTTTTGCATGGGTTTCCCATAGGGCCCCATGTTAAAAAAACGCATGCGTTTTTGGAAAAGCACAAAAAAACGCTGCATGCAGTATTTTTTGGTGCTGAGCCAAAAACGCATCCCAAAAACGCATGGTACATTTAGACATGCGTTTTTGCTATTGGGGCATGCGTTTTTTGCATGGGGGCCTATGGATGCGTTTTTGCATGAGTTTTCACAATACTCAAGTGTCAAAAACGCATGTAAAATCTCCAAGTGTGACCCTAGCCTAATTCCCATCTCAGCTATGAGAGCCTGATATGTGAATAAGCCTATAAATTGCATTTACAAATAATGTGATTATTATGATGAGCTACATCATTGGATAGTCTCACCTGTGATTAGTAAATTATAACAATAAGCTTCAGTGCAAATATTTGGTTTTGTCTAACAGATAACCTGAAAATATGTCTAAGCTTATTGTGATAATGTAGAGTTCCTTTTCAATGTGTTTGTTTAAGGAATTAAAATGTTATGAAATTAGTACTAATATGTTTCCAGCTGATGGATATGGGCCAACATCAGTTAGTAAAGTCTGCCAGCTTGGCAATCCTTGTTACTGAATTCTTTGTAGGATTTCTTGCTAATTGTGCTGTAGTTAATTTGAAGGAGTATTATTTTCTATATCTCATTAAAAATAATATAGTTATTATAAGCTTAAAAAGTTATGATGGATATATTTCAATTAGTCTTCATCTATCACTTCCACCACATTCAGCTACCTACAAATATTATCTTACAATTGTTCACTAATTTAACTACTTTACTCATGCGTCTATATAATCATAAACAGGGTAGTTTGTTAAATAAATGATGAGATGCTGCCATTGTTTGTACACAGTAACTCAAGTGCACGCTGTCAACTACATATACGGGGGTAATAAACTCATTGTAGCCCACTGGGGGATGTACCTGCTATCCTGTGGGACAGTCCAAGTCTGTGCTCAATTTCCAAAAGTTTTGCTGTCCTATCACTCTCTGAAAAACTGCATGTCAATGGCTATTCCGCACATGTTACCCATAGTTTTGTCCTGTGTTTTCTCACGACAGGTCATGCCCATTAGATACTTACTATTCTTTACAGTGGATATTCTCTTCTCACGGTAAGATGGCATTTTCATGATTCTGCCACGCTCACTGTATGGTTGGGCATGCACACTATGGGCCCGATGCATCAAAGCCTTTATATTAGAAATGTAGTGTAAAAAAGCTTTGAAAAGTCACAACAACATTGCCAAAATTTTGAAACTTTTGAAAGCTTACAATTCTGCTTTTTTGTAAATTGGAAGCATTCATTTTTTTGGGTGATTCCTATAAATCGAAGTACAAATTGAATTTACCGTATCTAGAAAATTGTCTAAACTTCAACAACAATTAGATTTGCTTAGAATATATTTGCTCATCTCTAATATTAGATAATGATAATAATAATCTTTATTTATATAGTGCCAACATATTCCGCAGCGCTTTACAAATCAGATTCATATACAAACAAGAAACAGTTTTAGAAGACAAAATAATTAAAAAGCAAAAAATAATGATGACCCTGCTTGCAAGAGCTTACAATCTACAATAAGATGGGGGTGACACAAAGTAAAGGGGCTTATTTACAATCATGGTCCAGCCATCTTGAGAAAGTGTGGAATAGATGAGAGTGGAGTAAGTGGCCACCAGCCAGTCTGTGTAGAGCTTTTGGGTCTGATGGAGTTAAACAGTTATGCTCAGGGAAGTATTGGATAACCTACATCTGAATGACTCTGATTAAGGAGCATGATGGGCCGCTCTGAAAAGATGTGTTTTAGTGAGTGCCTGAAGGTAAGTAAATTGTGGGTAGTCCTAATTTCTTAGATTACAACAAAAATAATAGATATTGTCATAATTGCTATAAAATAATGAATGTGATATTTAATCCTGTTAAAAAGATTTAAATCTATTTACAATATTTTTCAGATTATAACATGCACTTTTTCCCCCAAAATTGAGGGAAAAATCGGGGGGCCTTACAATTTAAATTTTGTTTTTCTCACCGATGGGAGGGTTGTCGTGGTAGAGTGGTGGTGCCAAACCAGGGTCAACGGAGGCTGGGGAACAACTATGAGATCGGAGCTGGGGCTGTGTCGTGGTGATGTTCGCTGGCGGCCACCATTTTCTTGTGTTCTTGCATGCAATTGCTCCTCGTGTGCTAGTGTCCAGGACTTCCAGAAGATTGCCACTGAGGCATTGCATTCATACATCAAGATCCACTGCCATTTTCCGGAAGTCCTGGACACTAGAGCATGAAGAGCAGTTTGCTAATGCATGCAAGAACACATGAAAATAGCGGCCACCACCAGACATCACCACGACACAGCTCCAGCTCAGGTCCCGCAGTCGTGCCCAATTGTCCAAAACCTCCATTGACCCAGCCTCTGACACCTCCGCTCCACCACCACAACCTCCACTCGGTAAACCATGGTGGGTTCAGGGTGGGGAGGCATGCACAAGGTGAGGGACATATATACCCGGATGGGGGATATGTACCAAAATAGGGGACACCTATACCCAGATGGGGGACAATGTACAAGGTTAAAGACATATACACCAGGATGAGGGGCCATGTACAAGTGAGGGACATGTATACAAGGATGGGGGGGCATGTACCAGGGTAAGGGACATATATGCCAAAATGGAGGACATATATGCCAGGATGAGGAGAGACATGTACAAGGATGGGGACATATATACTGATTGCATGACGGACACTGGCCTTATAAGACAGACCCATTTAACATTGAAAATGATTTATTTTCTCTTTTCCTTCTCCAAATTTGGGGTGCATTTTATAATCCAGTGGTCTTGTAAAGCGAAGAATACAGTAGTTTAAGGCATCTTAGAAATGCCTTAATAGAGCTGAATTGCAGCCAGAAATTACACCTTTGACATAGCTCCTTTCAGTATTTGAAGCTTAGAAACAGGAAACGTGTTGTTTCTAAGAAGTCATGAGTCAGGACTTTTGACTGGCACTATTAGTTATCTTTAATTCTCTTACTGAACAGTAGGTTTTTCTTGTGTCACTTAAAAGGGAGAGATCTGCAGTGCTATGCATCACCATTACACAATGTATGGAGCTCTTCCGGTTCTGGTGCGCTGCTTCACTCTACTGAGCTGATCGATAGCCTTACCGGAAATCAGTGACCTATCGGTTTATAGAAAATGCCTTTGGGTGTAAAATAGTTTTCTTGTGTTCACACATATCAAAATTCAATATACATGCAATAAGTCTAAGTTTGCCAAAATGTAGGAAAAAAACATGACATATGTTTGAAAGATTTATATTTACATTCCAAAGGATTATCAGTAAAATATTTGGACACAATGCATCTCAAAATGATTCTTTCTGTAAATAAAATGTAATGTTAATTATACTTTAGCACAACATTATATTTGGATTTTATAATTTTTTTTATTTACTTAAAATTAAATCCTGAACATTATCATTTTTATATTAAAACCAATTAGACTTTTAAATGTATTTAATATTTGTCAGGCGTAAGCAGACTCAAAAGATTTGTATGTTTTTACTAAAACAAGAATATAAAGCCACAAAAAACATTGAAGTATCAATTAAATATGCATGAAAAGATACCATAGTATTTCTTTTTACATTTAAAATTATATAATAGGCAAATGTACTAAGCACATGATTGTAAGTCCAAAGAGCTTTTGTTTTGAGCTTTCAACTAATGCTGTGATTATTGTGGACTGATCTTTCAGTTTAATACAAAGTCACTTGAGTTCTTTCTTGTAAAGTTAGACCTTTTCTCTACTTTCCCTTTCTCAGTGTAATTGTCCTCATCACTCCTACACAGAAGGATAACTAGCAAAAAGTGCTTTTATCCTACCAATTTACATTTTTGGGATTTCTCATATTTTTTATATTTTATTATAAATTTAGACTAGATTTTTTTTCTTCAACTGAATGATATTTATTGCATGAAGTAAAAGTTAAAGTTGAACTCTGGGGGCATAAATACATTTTGAACTGTACCTACCTTCCTTAACAAGCTGAGATGGACACTGCAGTTCTAGGATGTTTAGATTGTATATAAATCAATAATAGTATCTCCTCCTCAGTACTTACCCTCCTGTATGGGACAATACATCACAGAACATATCCTCCAGCATCGGGCATCTTCAGGCTGCTGCCAAGAGCAGGGGTGTGTGATGGGGGCGTGGCCACCAGCTCCAGAGCTTTTCATACATGCCAGCCCCTATTCTATGCCTGCATGTATAGTTATTTCTCCTTAATTCCACCCACTGCTCTGGGTCCCTGTAAGGGGTGCCGCAGTAAGCCTACTGGATAATCACGAGATGATCGCATCGCAATCGTCTGTATCTCTCCTGAGGTGAGAATGACAGTAACAGCTGTACAAACAAACGCTGTCAATCTTAGCTTAGGCAGCTATGTGATCCTCATGCGGGCAGTACCAGAAATACAACAGGCATACAGTACTGTCACCCCTTGCAGAACCCAGAGCACTCTGTATGCATGCTGGTACTGCCAGCACGAAGATCACATCACAAGATAACTCGCCTGAGCTAAAAGTGACAGGAGTATGTCCTTGTCTTTTAGCTCAGGAGTGTCATCTTGCAATGAAAGCCTCATGCCTGAAGTACCAGTAGTACAACAGGCACAGACAGGGTGCCCCATGCAGGACCTAGAGCAGTGGGTGGGTTTACAGGGTAGGTATGCAGAATATACATGGATTTAATGAGCGATCCTGACTGCAATAATTGGCGGTGGACTCTGAGCTGAGTGACAGTGTGTATGTTTGTGCAGCTGTCACTCTCAGCTCAGGAGGGCACAGTGATACATACGCCAAGGAAATAGAGTCTGGATATCATAGAATGGTGGCTGGCATGTAGATGGAGGGTTAGAGCCGGCAGGCACACCCCACTACACACTTCTGTTTTCGTCAGCAGCTCGAAGATGAAACCGAGTCTTAGGAGAAGGTATGATTTAATGGTTTATAAGCGATCTAAATATCCTTTAACTGTAGTGTCCATCTCAGCTTTATTATGTAGGAGGGCAGGGAGAGTAAAAAAATGTTTTTTCTCCCCAAAGTTCTCCTTCATACACTTGATGGACAAAAACACCTACACATTACTTATACAGGAGCTCTTATGACATCCCATCATAAATCCATAGGTATCAATATGGGGTTTCCCCCCTTCTCCCTCTTTTTAAAGCTAAAACAAATTCCTATTTTATAGAAAGGCTTTCTAGAAGTGTTTGCAGTGTGTCTATGGGAATTTTTGACCATTCATGAGAAAAGAATTTGTGAGGTCAGACTATCAACGAGTGGGGAAGTTTCAATTGGCCTTTGAAAATCTTTATTGCTTATCTAATGCATTGCCATGTTTTAAATATTGTTTTATCTGGTTTGTGTTTTGCAACTGTGGGTTATCTACAGACAGGGTTAACCATTGGGACCAGCTCAGTGTGAAAGGAGTTACACGGGCAAAAGGAAAATATTTTTTTGTTTGTTAGATAGATAGGAAAAGTATTAAGAGGTGAACAGACCTATGGTCTTGCATAATGGCTGTTTGTGCACCAAGAAGGAGGAGGCCATATCATATAGCAAGTTCTAAGAAAACATGGACAAAGTGAAGGAAGGATTGCTTAACTCAGACCAAGGGTCCTAGAGCAAGAATTATTGAAAGTAGCAGCAGACCGATTCTGGAACTCAGACAAGGTGGCTTATCAAGGACTCAGCAGAAAGGAGTCTTTATCTCAGGCAATTGATGCCTAAAGCATAGCTAAAAAGTGAAAGTTTAGCGAGGCCTGAGGATTATAGAAGAAGATGCCATGCCTAGGGAGAGCTTAAGATGTAGTTAGAAGCAGCAAGGGAGCATGTGTCTCTCATCAAATATGTTGAGAGAGCAATAGTGACGGGTCGTACCAGAATACCTCGACAAAGGAGATCTCCACAGTGAAAATGTGAAGATTGCCATGATGGTTTTCTGGACTTATGCAACATGTTACAGATGTGATGTACCACCACATGTATCTGTAAAGTTCCTGCCTCTGAATTATGCAGCAGAGGTATCTTAAAGTGTTGTGCCTGCTATCTATATCTTTAAATCTTGGGATACTGCTCATCAAGTTGGTCAGTAAAGAAAACTTTATTTATGGACTCCGGTCTAAAGGTACATTGGGCATCTCTATTTCATTTGGTCCTGGCCTGCCATGTCCAGCAGCAGTATACAGCCTGCAGAGGCATATTGCTAAGGTAACAGTAGTACACATCCAGCCAAGATCCCCATTTTCCTGTAGCATGGCGAGGCATGGATGATGCACACCTTGACATTGGTTGCCCCCTGCTCTGCCTATAACAAGGAATTGAATTTGATGAGGGGGCCTGGCTCACAATCTCTGTTCAAATTAATAAAAAATGTGGTCTATGAAATTGCAGTTGATGCTGTGTGTGGAAATTCAAGTTCTTTTATGCAAAACTCACACAACCATGTATTTAAGGAGTGTTTTTCCCCATCAGGCTGGAACAAGGAATGGTCTTTCTCAACTTAGTACCACAAAGGAATTTAATTGTCCAAAATACATTGGTATGGTGGAGTATTAAGTTTTTCCATCACTGGAACTAAGGGGCCTAAGTCAACCCCACAAAAACAACCCTATAGCATTATCTCCATCACCCTACTTTACTGTTGACATTATATAGTAGGGCAGGTAATATTCTCTTGTTATTTCCCAAATCTAGGCTCATTAACTGAAGTGACGGATAGTAAAGCATGAATTGTCACTCCACAGAACATGTTTCCACTGCTCTACAGAGTATGGTGTGCACATGCTTTACGCTACTTCATCCAGCAATTGGCATTGTATTTGGCCTTTTATGGCTTGTATGCAACTGCTTGGCCATAACGATGTCAGTCCACATTTGTTATGCTGATGTTGAAGCCAGTGGATGTTTGGAACTATTTTATTGAGTCAGGAAAGTGGTTCCTAACATTATAATTCACATGTAATCATAAATCGGGTATATAATCATTTAATGGCTCTCTTCTTTCAGAAATGAATGGTGATTGTTTTCTAAAATGACATATACTGTTAGTTTGACATATCTTAAGATGACCAACTTTAAATGAAAAATTGATTTTGTGATACACTGTCAGGAGACGTTTATTCTATATATTTCTATATCTGTCCACCCAGCAATTGTGTGGTGAATTGAAGTCTGTCAAAGGTTTTGCTACTATGTTGCAATAATGAACCAAAATTGTATAGTTGCATTGTAATGTAAAATAAAAATTGGTTTCGTTAATTCTATTTGCATCTTCTATTTTATATCTCAGTTATATCAAATAAATTGATTTATATTGTATATTAGTAGTTGAAATATACATTGTTTCCCTTTTTGTAAGCTAAACCATCAAGATTTTTCAAAGAATTATAAATAATGAAAATCATATAACTTGTTACAAATAGTGATCTTCAATCTCAGAGAGAGAAACTTGTTGCTTAGTATTGTATCTCTCGCAAACCCACTGATGACTCATTTTCCACTTGTCACACTGTTTCTTTCATTGGGAAGGCTTCTGTTCCCTCAGATAAAACTCATCATATCAGAGATGAGCCATCCAACACTGCGGAGAAAACAGTTATCTGAATTAGGCAACAAAGAAGCAGAAACAGTAGTGTTACTTTTAATTTGTAAGAAAAGAACAGCAACGCCATGTCACTAGATAAACATAATTATATACAATACCAAATTTCTGCTCTTACCTTGTTGATAATAAATACATCGGAGATAAGTCATATTAATTAATACCTCCATAGCTTTCTGTAAATGCACAGCGATAAATAGCATTAATTTGGCACTCTGCTACTAATGCTGAGGCAAAACTAAGACTAAGGCTAGGGTCACATTAGGAAGGCAAATTGCGGTTACCACATCCAGATCTGGATGCGGTAAACGCAAGTGGCTTCAGACACGTTTTTGTCAAAAAATGTGTCTTTATCTCCACATGCGGTAACCGGATTGCTCAGGATGTGTAATGCGGAGCAATCGGTTTACCGTGTGCTTTGTTCATCCCTGCTGCCGCAAGTATGAGCAAAGGGGTAATTTTAATAATAGATGTGGGCAACATGTCTCTAGGGGGTGCCCACCCTCCCTAGAGACATGCTGTCCACACAGGTGGGCATGTGAGGAGTTAATATGTGCTATTATAGTATTGCCGGCTATTGTCAGCATTTACAATTTTATGAATGAAACCGCCGGCACCTCACTGTGGAGGAGATACAGTACGCAATGTATGTACTGTATGAGCCGCTATCCATGGTCCTGAAAGCTGTAACATTAGGTCTATGGCGGTGCGCTGCCCATAGACCTAATGTTAAAGCTTTCAGGACCCTGGATAACGGCTCATACAGTACATAGATTACGCACTGTATCTCCTCCACAATGAGGAGCTGCCGGGTTTCATTCATAAAATTGTAAATGCTGACAATAGCTGGAAATACTATAATTACACATATTAACCCCTCACATGCCCACCTGTGTGGACAGCATGTCTCTAGGGAGGGTGGGCACCCCCTAGAGACATGTTGGTCACATCTATTATTAACATTAACCCTTTGCTCATCCCTGCGGCAGCAGGGATGAACAAAGCACACGGCTGCCGCAGGCACTCACAAGTGCCTTGCGGCAGCTTCATGGGCTCCCATAGGAGCCCATTATAGTAATCCTGCTGCGGATTGCAAACTGCTCAGAAAACTGCAGCCTGCATGATTTTTCACACAGGCTGCAAATCCGGATGCGGTAACCGGATTGCATGTAGTGCAATCCGGTTTACATAATGGTCCCCTATGGGCTTCGGTTCCTGATCCGGTTTTGAGATTTTTAACAGCTCAAAACCGGATTAGGATCTGAA
This sequence comes from Allobates femoralis, assembly GCA_033576535.1. Lineage (NCBI taxonomy): Eukaryota > Metazoa > Chordata > Amphibia > Anura > Aromobatidae > Allobates > Allobates femoralis. Next base: position 516,557,784 of record JARQOC010000002.1, read on the forward strand.
TTTTTAAGTGCAAATGTGACCCCAGCCAAAGGTAGCTCTTGCCTGTTACCACATTGTGCCCCATCCAAGACTTGGACTTCGTAATCAGTCTGTCTCAGTGTTATAAAGCTGAGGTTTAAAAGTTGAACACCATTTTCCAATTACAACATATTTGCTACTATTACAATCCAATGGTATGGGACAATTGAAATGGCAATATGGGGATGCAGGTGAAAGAATTCTTCAAAATCATGTGTCTGTTAAATGAAAGAAAAAATTGTGTCTCCATGCTGTGCCATGGTTGCTTCATCTGACACTACCTATAGGCTATTACCACACAGATGTTTCACACTAAAAACATTGTTTTAAAAAACCCTCTTCCAATTCATTTCAATACTAAAACCATTTTGCTATTCATGCGCTCAGAGTTTACTTGCAAAGAACTATGCTAAAACATCTCTCCTTATGTGCAGAGTTGATTGTCAGGCTTAAAAGTCATAATTGACTTTTTAATGAGCCTTTTAGTATGATTTAGGATTTGTGCCAGATTGGGGCTCTGATCTGGCACAAATCCTAAATCATATTAAAAGGCTCACTAAAGAGTCAATTATGACTTTTAGTATTGCTTAGTGTTGAGCGAACATGCTCGGCACTACTCGTTACTCGCACGAGTATCACTGTACTCGGGCGACTCGCCGAGCACCGAGTAATCTCGCGATACTCGTGCTGTGCTCGTGGTCGTCATCTCTCCATGTTGGCGCTCTTTTGAGAGCCAGCCCACGTGCAGGGATTGGCTGACAGACCACTGCAATGCCACAGCCCTGTTGGTTGTGGTATAGCAGTGATTGGCCGGCCTGCACAGCGTCACCGAGCCTTTATAAGTCCCGGCGCGCTGTGCTCGGCACACAGCCTTCCAGACAGTGAGTGTAGGGAGAGTGTCTGCTGCTGATTAGGGACAGATTTGCGGCCCTCATAGGTAGATCCGGATCAGGGCTGCAAACTGCTGCTGACCACAACAGTCCTTCTCAGGACTAATCTAGGAGGACATAGGCAGGGTGATCCAGATCGGAGTCCAAGATTTCCAGTGACCAGAACAGTCCTTCTCAGGACTAATCTAGGAGGATATAGGCAGGGTGATACAGATTGAAATCCAAGCTTTTCTGTGACCATTAGAGTCACCACACTCTTGTACTTAGTACCTTAATACAGGTTAGGGACTAAAATCCTCTCTTCAAACCATTACAGTCACCAGACAGGTGTACGTACTACCTTAATACAGGTTAGGGAACTAAAATCCTAACTCTTGTCATCAAAACAGTCACCAGACAGGTGTACATACTACCTTAATACAGGTTAGGGACTAAAATCCTCTCTTGAACCATTACAGTCACCAGACAGGTGTACGTACTACCTTAATACAGGTTAGGGAACTAAAATCCTAACTCTTGTCATCAACACAGTCACCAGACAGGTGTACGTACTACCTTAATACAGGTTAGGGACTAAAATCCTCTCTTGAACCATTACAGTCACCAGACAGGTGTACGTACTACCTTAATACAGGTTAGGGAACTAAAATCCTAACTCTTGTCATCAAAACAGTCACCAGACAGGTGTACGTACTACCTTAATACAGGTTAGGGAATAAAATCCTCTCTTCAAACCATTACAGTCACCAGACAGGTGTACGTAGTACCTTAATACAGGTTAGGGAACTAAAATCCTAACTCTTGTCATCAAAACAGTCACCAGACAGGTGTACGTACTACCTTAATACAGGTTAGGGACTAAAATCCTCTCTTCAAACCATTACAGTCACCAGACAGGTGTACGTAGTACCTTAATACAGGTTAGGGAACTAAAATCCTAACTCTTGTCATCAAAACAGTCACCAGACAGGTGTACGTACTACCTTAATACAGGTTAGGGACTAAAATCCTAACTCTTGTCATCTCAACAGTCACCACACTGTTGTACGTCATACGTTCATACAGGTTAGGGAACTAAAATCCTAACTCTTGTCATCTCAACAGTCACCACACTGTTGTAAGTCATACCTTTATTCAGGTTAGGGAACTAAAATCCTAACTCTTGGCATCTCAACAGTCACCACACTGTTGTAAGTCATACCTTTATTCAGGTTAGGGAACTAAAATCCTAACTCTTGTCATCTCAACAGTCACCACACTGTTGTAAGTCATACCTTTATTCAGGTTAGGGAACTAAAATCCTAACTCTTGTCATCTCAACAGTCACCACACTGTTGTACGTCATACGTTCATACAGGTTAGGGAACTAAAATCCTAACACTTGTCATCTCAACTGTCACCACACTGTTGTAAGTCATACCTTTATTCAGGTTAGGGAACTAAAATCCTAACTCTTGTCATCAAAACAGTCACCATACAGGTTAGGGACTAAAATCCTCGCTTCAAAACATTACAGTCACCAGACAGGTGTACGTACTACCTTAATACAGGTTAGGGACTAAAATCCTAACTCTTGTCATCTCAACAGTCACCACACTGTTGTACGTCATACGTTCATACAGGTTAGGGAACTAAAATCCTAACTCTTGTCATCTCAACAGTCACCAGACAGGTGTACGTACTACCTTAATACAGGTTAGGGACTAAAATCCTAACTCTTGTCATCTCAACAGGTGTACGTACTACCTTAATACAGGTTAGGGAACTAAAATCCTAACTCTTGTCATCAAAACAGTCACCAGACAGGTGTACGTACTACCTTAATACAGGTTAGGGACTAAAATCCTAACTCTTGTCATCTCAACAGTCACCACACTGTTGTACGTCATACGTTCATACAGGTTAGGGAACTAAAATCCTAACTCTTGTCATCTCAACAGTCACCACACTGTTGTAAGTCATACCTTTATTCAGGTTAGGGAACTAAAATCCTAACTCTTGGCATCTCAACAGTCACCACACTGTTGTACGTCATACGTTCATACAGGTTAGGGAACTAAAATCCTCTCCTAAAACCATTCAAGTCACCAGACTGTTGTACGTCATACCTTGATACAGGTTAGGGACTAAAATCCTCTCCTGAAAGCATTACAGTCACCAGACTGTTCTATGTCATACCTTGATACAGGTGAGGGACTAAAATCCTCTCCTAAAACCATTCAAGTCAGCAGATTGTTGTACGTCATACCTTGATACAGGTTAGGGAATAAAATCCTCTCCTAAAACCATTCAAGTCACCAGACTGTTGTACGTCATACCTTGATTACCTTGATACAGGTTAGGGAACTAAAATCCTAATCTCTTGTGATCTGAACAGTCACCAGACTGGTGTACGTCATACCTTGATACAGGTTAGGGACTAAAATCCTCTCATGTGACTGTTGTCGCAGTATACAAGCAAAATGCGCAAGGGCGTTGGCAAGGAACAAGGAGGTGAACGTGATGGTGGTGCAGGCAGAGGCCGAGGTCGTGTGCAAGCACTAATTTCGCAACAATAAAGTGGCACATCTACTCGCTCACACGTCCTGTCCCAAATTGTTGGGGCCCGCTGCAGTACTACGCTCTTGAACCAACACTAGTGTCAACAGCTTGTTACTTGGATAGCGGATAATGCTTCAAGTCTGATTGGCACCTCCACAAACACCCTGTCTTCCACACGGTCAATTGTCAGTAGCCGTGATACTGCACTGCACATTTCCCAACCTGATCCTCCTTCCTACCAACTGGCTGAGTGCACGTCCACGGACATTACTGATCCCACACTTGGACACTCGGAAGTCCAGAAGTGTGTACCCATGGGTCAGTGGAGGTACATGGCAAATTCCCATTACAAAATTTAAATTCAGTTGTCATTTGTTGGTGGTGTGGTGAAGTCTGGCCCAATCCAACCCTTGTTCATCTTGATCTCAGTCAGCCTGTCAGCATTTTCAGTTGACAGGCGGTTGCGTTTATCAGTAATGATTCCACCTGCAGCTCTGAAAACACGCTATGACAAAATGCTAGCGGCAGTGCAGGCCAGGACTTCCAAGGCGTAGAGAGCCAATTCATGCCACGTGTCCAGCTTGGAGACCCAATAATTGTAAGGCACAGAGGAATCTCGCAGTACAGTTGTTCGATCGGCAAGGTACTCCTTCAGCATCTGACCAAACTTAGCATTTCTTGTGGCACTACCCCGCACCTCAGGGGCTGTGGTACGTGAGGGGCTAAGAAAACTGTCCCACCTCCTAAAGACTGTTCCCCTACCTTTGGCGGATTGGACTTGTGCCCCTCTCGGCCGAACGCCTTGGTTGTCCACCGATTCCTCACCTATGCCGCTAGCGTTTTGTGAGGGGAATGATTAGCCTACTTCCGTGACTATGGCCTTCTGGAACTACTGCGTTTTGGCTGACCTCTCCGCCTCAGGAATGACAGACATTAATTTCTCCTTGTACCGTGGGTCTAACAGTGTTGCCAACCAGTACTGATTGTCGGCCAAGATGTTCTGAACGCGAGGGTCACGAGGCAGGCAGCTTACCATAAAGTCAGCCATGTGCGCCAGACTCTTAACACCCATCACTTTAGTATCCAGACCAACACGATGACTGAACATGGTGTCCTCCTCCTCCTCCTCCTCCTCATCTCCCCTGTCCTCTGCCCAGCCACGCTGAATCGAGGGTATCACTGGTGTGCATGTCATATCCTCAATTTGGCCAGAGAGTTGCTCCATGTCTTCATACTCCTCCTCCCCGTCATAGTCCTCCACTGCACGTTGTGATGAGATGAGGCTGGACTCTGTGTTTTCACCCACACCCACTACTGTTTCTTGCTCCAAGTCATCGCGCTCGGCCTGCAATGCATCCTCTTTGTTTTTCAGCAGAGACCATTTTAGAAGGCAGAGTAGTGGTATGGTGACGCTAATAATGGCGTCATCACAGCTCACTATCTGGGTGGAGTCCTAAAAGTTTTGGAGGACGGTACATAGGTCCGACATCCATCTCCACTCCTCAGGTGTTATGTGTGGAGTTTGAACCATTTTCCCGACGGCTTAGGTGATGCAGGTAGTCAACAACTGCCCTCTTCTGCTCACATATCCTGACCAACATGTGCAGAGTTGAATTCCAACGCGTGGGGACATCACACACCAGTCTGTGGGCCGTAAGACGCTAACGGCGCTGAAATCCGCAAAGGTCGGCTGAAGCAGCAGGTGACTTGCGAAAATGTGCAGACAGACGGCGAACTTTTACCAGCAGTTCAGACAGCTCTGGGTATGACTTTAGAAACCTCTGAAACACCAGGTTGAGCACGTGGGCCACGCATGGAACATGCGTCAGCTGGCCTCGCCTCAAAGCTGCCACCAAGTTCCGTCCATTGTCACACACGACCTTTCCTGGCTTTAGGTTCAGAGGTGTGAGCCAGTGATCTGCCTGCTGTTTCAGAGCTGTCCACACCTCTTCTGCATTGTGGGGTTTGTCACCTATGCAGACTAGCTTCAGCACAGCCTGTTGACGCTTCGCAGAGGCAGTGCTGCAGTGCTTCCAGCTTGGGACTGGTGTGGAGGGTACAGTGGATGAGGATGAGCAGGAGGAGGAGGAGGACGCTGAAGAGCATGACATTCCGGAGCTGTAGAGTGTCGGTGAAACCCTGACAGAGGTAGGGCCTGCTATCCTTGGTGTGGGAAGGACGTGTTCCGTCCCTCGATCAGACTGTGTCAGAGCCTCCACAATATTAACCCAGTGTTTTGTCAAGGAGATGTAGCGGCCTTGCCCACAAGCACTTGTCCACGTGTCTGTGGTTATACACTTCAGCCCCTGACCTTACCCCTGCGGTATTAAAGAACAGCAATGACTGTCTACCTCCAGTTTCCAATATCATGTCCACTCTCTATTTGAAACTAAACCTTTCCAAAACTGAACTTCTTCTGCTCCACCCATCCACTAACCTCCCTAAATCGGACATCTCTCTCTCAGTTTGTGGCACCACGATAATGCCTAGGCAGCAGGCTCGTTGTCTGGGTGTTATGTTTGACACCGATCTCTCCTCCTCCCACACACAATGTCTCGTCCGCTCATGTCACTTACACTTGAAGAATATCTCCAGAGTCCGTCCCTTTCTCACCCTGTAAACAACAAAAACCCTCACCGTGGCCCTAATCCATTACAGCCTTGACTATTGCAATTCTCTATTAAGCGGCCTCCCCCTCACCAGAGTTTCTCCTCTCCCGTCCATCCTTAATGCAGCAGCCAGGATCACCCATCTGGCCAATCGTTACTCAGATGCCTCTGCTCTGTGCCAGTCATTGCACTGGCTGCCCGTATACTACAGCATCCAATTCAAATTGCTTCTTATCACCCACAAAGCTATTCACAGTGCAGCACCCCTCTACCTCTCCTCCCTCATCTCTGTCTATCACCCCACTCGCCCTCTACGTTCCTCAAATGACCTTCGACTGACATCGGTAATAATCCGATCCTCCCAGTACCGGCTCCAAGACTTCTCCAGAGCTGCACCAAACCTCTGGAATGCTTTACCAAAAGAAATCAGGACTATCCACAACTTGCATGGCTTCAGACGATCCCTAAAAAAGCATCTTTTTAAGGCGGCCTATCATACTCCCTTATAGAAGTCCTTTGTACTGTAGATAGTGGGCTATCCCTCTGGACATTACTCTTCTACAAACTCCACCAAACCAAAAAGGTCTACACAGACTGTATAATGACCATCCATGTAAGCTTAGTTCTATGCCCCATTTCCTCAAGATGCCTGGACCATCCGTGCAATAAGCCCCTGTACCTTGTGCAACCCCTATCCCGTTGTAGATTGTAAGCTCTTTTGAGCAGGGTCACCTTCATTTCTTGCTTTATTTTTTGTATTTTCTTTTTTACATTGATTCTATGCCTATTGTTTTGTATGCAATTATTCTACTGTATTTGTTCTGTACTGTAATTACTTACTGTATTATATTTTCTGTACTCTAACCCTACATTGTAAAGCGCTGCGTAATATGTTGGCGCTATATAAATAAAGCTGTATTATTATTATTATTATTATTAGGTGGACTTTGGCTGAAACAGCGTTGTTCAGGGCACGTGTGATGCTGTTGGACACTTGGTTATGCAATGCGGGGACGGCACATCTGGAGAAATAGTGGCGGCTGGGGACCGAGTAACGTGGGACAGCAGCCGGCATCAGGTCGCGGAATGCTTCCGTCTACACCAGCCGGAAAGGCAACATTTGTAGCGCAATGAGTTGCGAAATGTGATCATTCAGGACTGTGGCATGTGGGGCGTTGGCAGCGTATTTGCGCCTGCGTTCAAATGTTTGCTGAATGGATAATTGAACACTGCGCTGGGAAAAGGACGTGCTTGATGGTGGTGTAATTTGGACGTGGGCAACTTCAGGTGCAGGGACGGAGGCTTGTTCGCGGCCAGCTTGGACAGGGGATTGGCTCGCACGCACAACAGGCAAAGACGTAGCAGTGACATCAGCAAGCACCGCTTCTCGACTCTGTTGTAGTTTCCACAAAGTCGTGTGCTTGGCTGACATGTGCCTGATCATGCTAGTGGTGGGCAGGCTGCTACTTTTCGTACCCCTGCTGATGCTGGCATGGCAGGTGTTGCAAATGGCCTTTTTAGAGTCATCTGGAGCCAACTGAAAATACTGCCAGACTCGGGAAGACCTAACATTTGCACAGGCACCTTGTGTCGTGTTGTTGTTCCGGGGAACGGTTGCCTGCCTTATGCCTGCGTACCCGACCCTGCTTCGTACTGCCTGTTGGGATGCTATGCCTCCCTCCCCCTGTGCACTGCTGTCCTCGCTCTGCATATACTCCTGCCAGGTTGGGTAAGCTACTGGATCATCCACCACGTTGTCTTCCTATTCCTTGGCTAATCGCTGGACTGCTCCTCCTTCTCCTCATGTGGCACCATGATGACCGTTACAATAGTTTGGCTGTAGTTTCAGGTATACCCACAGTGGTAAATTTTTACGCCCATTCTTTTTGAATGGGCATTACAAAGACAGGATACCCGCATCTTTTCTATGTGAAAAATGTTTTGAGGCCCTCCAGCACGTCTCTATCCAGGGACAAAGAGGAGCCTCCCAATTTTTGGCTGCCCTGACCAAAGGGCTATTCTAAAATACACCCACTTGAGGGTTACAGGCCCTACTACAAGTCTGTAAGCATGGGTCATTGTTGAACCTCCCAATTTTTGGCTGCCCTGACCAAAGGGCTATACTACAATACACCCACTTGAGGGTTACAGGCCCTACTACATGTCTGTAAGCATGGGTCATTGTTGAACCTCCCAATTTTTGTCTACCCTGACCAAAGGGCTATACTACAATACACCCACTTGAGGGTTACAGGCCCTACTACATGTCTGTAAGCATGGGTCATTGTTGAACCTCCCAATTTTTGTCTGCCCTGGCCAAAGGGCTATACTACAATACACCCACTTGAGGGTTACAGGCCCTATTACATGTCTGTAAGCATGGGTCATTGTTGAACCTCCCAATTTTTGGCTGCCCTGACCAAAGGGCTATACTACAATACACCCACTTGAGGGTTACAGGCCCTACTACATGTCTGGAAGCATGGGTCATTGTTGAACCTCCCAATTTTTGTCTGCCCTGGCCAAAGGGCTATACTACAATACACCCACTTGAGGGTTACAGGCCCTATTACATGTCTGTAAGCATGGGTCATTGTTGAACCTCCCAATTTTTGGCTGCCCTGACCAAAGGGCTATACTACAATACACCCACTTGAGGGTTACAGGCCCTACTACATGTCTGGAAGCATGGGTCATTGTTGAACCTCCCAATTTTTGTCTGCCCTGGCCAAAGGGCTATACTACAATACACCCACTTGAGGGTTACAGGCCCTACTACATGTCTGTAAGCATGGGTCATTGTTGAACCTCCCAATTTTTGGCTGCCCTGACCAAAGGGCTATACTACAATACACCCACTTGAGGGTTACAGGCCCTACTACATGTCTGTAAGCATGGGTCATTGTTGAACCTCCCAATTTTTGTCTACCCTGACCAAAGGGCTATACTACAATACACCCACTTGAGGGTTACAGGCCCTACTACATGTCTGTAAGCATGGGTCATTGTTGAACCTCCCAATTTTTGGCTGCCCTGGCCAAAGGGCTATACTACAATACACCCACTTGAGCGTTACAGGCCCTACTACATGTCTGTAAGCATGGGTCATTGTTGAACCTCCCAATTTTTGGCTGCCCTGACCAAAGGGCTATACTACAATACACCCACTTGAGGGTTACAGGCCCTACTACATGTCTGTAAGCATGGGTCATTGTTGAACCTCCCAATTTTTGGCTGCCCTGACCAAAGGGCTATACTACAATACACCCACTTGAGGGTTACAGGCCCTACTACATGTCTGTAAGCATGGGTCATTGTTGAACCTCCCAATTTTTGGCTGCCCTGGCCAAAGGGCTATACTACAATACACCCACTTGAGCGTTACAGGCCCTACTACATGTCTGTAAGCATGGGTCATTGTTGAACCTCCCAATTTTTGGCTGCCCTGACCAAAGGGCTATACTACAATACACCCACTTGAGCGTTACAGGCCCTACTACATGTCTGTAAGCATGGGTCATTGTTGAACCTCCCAATTTTTGGCTGCCCTGGCCAAAGGGCTATACTACAATACACCCACTTGAGGGTTACAGGCCCTACTACATGTCTGTAAGCATGGGTCATTGTTGAACCTCCCAATTTTTGGCTGCCCTGGCCAATGGGCTATACTACAATACACCCAGTTCTTGTTTACAGGCCATCCTGCATGTCTGTATCCAGGGGCATTGGTGAACCTCCCAATTTTGGACTGCCCTGGCAAAGGAAGATACTACAATAGACCCAGTTCTTCAAAATGGGCACATTATTTCTAGACAGGGCTTCATGTACGTCTCTTGTCAGGGTCATCGGAGTGCCGCACAATGTTTTCACGTAAAATCTTTCATGTAATCACAAAAAGTAACATACACCAGCTGTATCTCACTATTGGGTATGTGCCCTTAACATTTCCACCCTAAATATTCATTTTGGTGTCATTTTGGAAGGTTTTCTGGACACTCCGTAAAATTGGCGTGAAACTCGGACAACATTGTTCACAGCTGTGACTTTTGAGTGAGAAATGCTTCCAGGGGTCTTCCCCATGGTGTTGCCATGTCATTTCAGCACTCTTCTGAGACTTTTGTGACATTTTTAGGGTTTTTCCAGGCAGCCGGCAGTCATTTCATAAAAAATACTCGTGTCTCCCATAGGATAACATTGGGCTCGTTACTCGGGCCGAGTACACGAGTATCTCGGGATGCTCGGCCCGAGCTTCGAGCACCCGAGCATTTTAGTACTCGCTCATCACTAGTATTGCTACCTTCTATAGGTGGCACTAGAGTTCGTCCACTTCCTCACTGAAGTGACAATTTTCATATTTTCCTGAGGAGCATTGCGGCTGTAAGTCAACTCATGCCAGCTGGGAGATTGATCTCCATAAGGAGAATAGCTATTCCTCCAGTTGATGAGACAGTAATGACTAAGTTGTCCTGATGTCCTAAATAGACAATCACAAAAAAGTAAAATATGGTGGTCTCTTGTGAAATGTTTTGAAACTGCAAACGTATATATTAAGACAGTGTTGCCCAACTTCAGTCCTTAGTAACCACCAACAATGCATGTTTTCAGGATTTCATTGTGTGCATAGAAGGAGTAAAATCACAAGTGAAACAAACAGAAGTTGTATTAAATCTTAAATTCCTCAAAGTATAAAACTAAATTCTCTGATGACACCTTTCACACACCTTTGGCATCCACTTATGCAGCTTCTTTAGGTAGGATCCTGGAATTGCTTTCCAAAAACCTTCAAGGAGTTCCCAGAGGTGCAGAGCACTTGTTGACTGCTTTGCTTTCACTCTATAGTCCAAATCATCCAAAACCATCTCAGTTGGGCTAAATTTGGGTGATTATAGAGGCCATTTCTACTGGCACAGCACTGCATCCCTCTCCCTTTTGGTCACTTAGCCATTGTCGGGAGGTGTGTTTTGGGTCATTGTCCTATTGCAACATAAATAATGGCCCCACTAAGTAAAAACTTAATGGGAAGGCACAGTGCAGTGGTATGTGTACCATCATAGTGTAATAAATCACCAACATTATCACCAACAAAGCAATACAGCACCATCACACTTCCTCATGGAGTGGAGTGAGCGTGTAGGACAGTATGGCGCTATGGGAGTATGGGGGACATTATGGAGTTATGGGAGCATGAGGGAACAATCTAGAGTTGTCAGAGCATTGGGGACAGTATAGAGTTGCGAGAGCATAAGGTCACAGTTTGAACTTGTGGGAGGACAGTATGGAGTTTTGAGAGTGTGATGAGATAGTATGGAGTTGTGGGAGTGTCTGGGGACTGTTTTCAATTGTGAAAGTGTGGGGGACATTATAGAGTTGTGGAAACATAGCAGGACAGTATAGAGTTTTGGAAACATGGGAGAATAGTATGGAGTGGTAGGAGTGTGGGGGGGGGACAGTTTATATTTGTGGGTGAGTGTGGGGACAGTATAAAGTAGTGGGAGCCTGGGGGACAGTATAGAGTGGTCAGAATGTGAGGGGACAGTATGGTGTATTGAGAGTGTGGAGGGATATTACAGAGTTGTGGGGGTCTGGTAGGACAGTATGGAGTTGTAGTAGCCTGGGGGGACAGTATAAAATTGAGGATTGAAAATATGGATTGTCAGAGGTTAGGATTAGTATGGAGTTATGGGAACATGTGGAAGGGCACAACAAGAAGTGGTGGGATCATGGAAGCCAGTATGGAGAGGTAGGAGTGTGGGGGACACGTAAGATGTGACATCATAATGGAGGATAGTCTTGAAGCCATGGTTTGCAAGGAGCAGTATTGTGATACTTTATTTTTAAGGGCACATTGTCAGAAGGTGTAGCAGAAGACCGGAGAAAAGTAAAGCCTGCAGAGACGAACTCTGGGCATGAAATATAATCATGGCATCTTTGCTACAAGGAGACAAAAGTGATAGGTATGATTCCAATCAGAGAACATGTCACATATCAGGTACCTAAATGTAAATTTTTACTTGTGATACTGCCTACGGGTCATCACTTCTGTAGTCCCTGTATGATCAGCAGTCTGATGATGGCTAGTACCAACAACTCTCCGTACTCTTTACCATTGTAAGGACATATTGTTCATGTATGTTCATGTGACACAAAAGCACATGGGGCTGATCTATTATTGCAATTAATATGTGTATTAAGCTTGTTGATGTATTCATATACTGATACTGGTCTTAATTTTTTACACATGTAGAAATCCATTACTGTTCAGATGACAAGCTACATATCTTTCTTTCATATCTAACGCAAAAATCCTAAAAATTTGATGTTTTGAGATTGAGAAGGACTTGTAGATTTTCTGCACAGTTTCTGCTCCAAAAACAGATTAAGTTATTTTGCAGCAGCAGAAACTCTCCAAATCAGTTCCGGTAATGTATTTATGTGCCTATGGTGATTCTGATGTTGTGTTCTTGTAAGTACCCCTTTGATTTTTTTGTGGCCTTCAAAATTGGTTAAGTATGACAATGTGGCCCTTGGACTAAAATATGCATCCCTGGTCTAAAATGTCCACATTTTAATTAGAACATTGAAAACCATTGCACAAGCAGGGTTATCCAAATTTTAAATTGCTACCGTATTAGGAATTACATTTCTTCCATGAGACAGAAATTTGTCTCTCTATTACCACTTGTTGGAGGCAGGTACCTTGTAAACAGAAACACGATAAGACCACATTTATAATATGGGATCCAGTTTTGGGCTCCACAGTTTAAAAAGGATATTCAGAAGTAAAAGTCAGTTCAATGTGGGCAACAAAAATAGCATAAGGGATGGAAGGTCCCTTAATCTTACCCTTGTGTGTTCGCCTCTCTCTCTTTCCTCTCTCGACCTGACCAAGCCACATTTCCCCTTCGTGTACTACTTCTGTTTCATAACACCCATTACTTGTTTATATTAGCATTGTAGCTACTGCTACTTTACTGTTATTGCAAATGATCTTTCTCAATAAAAAATGTATGGTTTAAAAAAAACAAAAAACAAAAAAATAAAAAAAGGCATGGAAGGTGTCCCACATGTCAAGAGGTTGGAAATGTTGGGCTTGTTTAGCTTAGAAAAAATGCATTTATATGTATGAATAATGAAAGCTACAGTACTTCCAATCCATATACAGTGCCCACAAGTAGTATTCAACCCCCTGCAGATTTAGCTGGTTGACACATGCGGAATTAACTTGGCATTGTGACATTTGGACTGTAGATCAGCCTGGAAGCGGGAAATGCACTGCAGCCAAAAATAATTTTTAATTTTTTTTTTTTTTTTTTTTTTAAAGCGTTAAAAGTTAATTCAGAGGGTCATTTATTATTCAACCCCTCAAACCACCAGCATTCTGTTTGGTCCCCCTAAAGTATTAAGAAGTAGTTCAGGCACAAAGAACAATGAGCTTTACATGTGTGGATTAATTATCTCTTTTGCCAGCCTTTTCTGACTATTTAAGACCCTCCCCAAACTTGTGAACAGCACTCATACATGGTCAACATGGGAAAGACAAAGGAGCATTCCAAGGCCATCAGAGACAAGATCGTGGAGGGTCACAAAGCTGGCAAGGGGTACAAAACCCTTTCCAAGGAGTTGGGCCTACCTGTCTCCACTGTTGGGAGCACCATCCGGAAGTGGAAGGCTTATGGAACTACTGTTAGCCTTCCACGGCCTGGACAGCCTTTGAAAGTTTCCTCCCGTGCCGAGGCCAGGCTTGTCCGAAGAGTCAAGGCTAACCCAAGGACAACAAGGAAGGAGCTCGCGGAAGATCTCATGGCAGTGGGGACATTGGTTTCAGTCAATACCATAAGTAACGTACTCCACCGCAATGGTCTCCGTTCCAGACGAGCCCGTAAGGTTCCTTTACTTTCAAAGCGTCATGTCAAGGCTCGTCTACAGTTTGCTCATGATCACTTGGAGGACTCTGAGACAGACTGGTTCAAGGTTCTATGGTCTGATGAGACCAAGATCGAGATCTTTGGTGCCAACCACACACGTGACGTTTGGAGACTGGATGGCACTGCATACGACCCCAAGAATACCATCCCTACAGTCAAGCATGGTGGTGGCAGCATCATGCTGTGGGGCTATTTCTCAGCCAAGGGGCCTGGCCATCTCGTCCGCATCCATGGGGAGATGGATAGCACGGCCTACCTGGAGATTTTGGCCAAGAACCTCCGCTCCTCCATCAAGGATCTTAAGATGGGTCGTAATTCATCTTCCAACAAGAAACGACCCAAAGCACACAGCCAAGAAAACCAAGGCCTGGTTCAAGAGGGAAAAAATCAAGGTGTTGGAGTGGCCTAGTCAGTCTCCTGACCTTAACCCAATTGAAAACTTGTGGAAGGAGCTCAAGATTAAAGTCCACATGAGACACCCAAAGAACCTAGATAACTTGGAGAAGATCTGCATGGAGGAGTGGGCCAAGATAACTCCAGAGACCTGTGCCGGCCTGATCAGGTCTTATAAAAGACGATTATTAGCTGTAATTGCAAACAAGGGTTATTCCACAAAATATTAAACATAGGGGTTGAATAATAATTGACCCACACTTTTATGTTTAAAATTTATTAAAATTCAACTGAGCAACATAACTTTTTGGTTTGTAAGATTTATGCTTCTGTTAATAAATCCTACTCCCGTTTGCAGTTTGAAGGCTCTAACTTATTTGCATCTTATCAAACCACCTAAATCAGCAGGGGGTTGAATACTACTTGTAGGCACTGTATCATACTCATATGCAAAAAGTAATATTATAAAAAAAAATCTCTACCAAAATATGCATGATTTCAATGCGTATGCAATGATTACTAAATGCAGCAAACAAAATATATCAGAACTACTAGCATTCTAATATACTCCTATCACTTTATACCTTTATTACAGGAAAGCACTCCTACAACATTATACCAAGTTTTAACTGTGATCCATTGAGAACATTATTATGCTTATTATTTATGTAGTTAGGTTCATGGATGATGTATTTAGAATGAGAGATTTTCACATGTTTTCTAATTTGAATTTGCCAAATTTTCCCGCAAATTTTGAAACTTGTAATACTGGAACACTTGTAATTCCTGGTAAAATACAAACAGAGCAAGGGAGAAATGGAGAACTTCACTGACCATAAGAGCTTACACTTTACAGGCGAGAGAGAGAAGACCTTGCTGGCCTTAAGATGTTAAATGCTACAGGAGAGGGCCCTGGTAACCATAAGAGCTTATACTTCTAATAAGAGTCTTAGGCTAGGGTCACACTGGCACAATTCTAAGTCCCCTGTGTGTTGTGCAGAGAACTGATAATTTTTTGCTCCCTCCGCAGCCTTCACACAGGCTACAGAGCAGAGAACGCGGCCCCTAGCAACCCGCTGTGTTCCCTGGATACCAGCAACACAGCAGGCTGTGGGGAGTGCAATTTGCACCAAGCACAGGGGAACGCAGCATGATGCGTTCCTCTGTGCATACGTGGTATAAATCGTACTCCCCGCAGCCCGCTGTGTGGCTGGTATCCAGGGAACACAGTGGGTTGCTAGGGGCCAATTTCTTCGCTCTGCAGCCTGCGTGAAGGCTGCAGAGGGAGAAAAAAAATCTAAATTCTTTGCAAAACACGCAGGGGACTTAGCAGGGGCTGGCTGGCGATTCAAGCTCAGGGCGGCAGACTTATTCTGCCAGACCTTAGATGAGGACCGGGGGAGTGCTGTCAGTGATTTTTTTGGTCATCAGGGCGGGTTGCTGTCAGGGTATCGCCGGTCACTCACTGTGTCAGCCGCCGTCTCTGCCGCAAGCCATCGCATAACCACGCCAGGCGAAAAGCGCCGCCGGCCCATTTCTGTGGGGGGACAGCACTGGATGGGGGCTATAACACCAGCCCACTTGCCCCCCTGCCACCTGGGACTTAGAATTGGCCAAGTGTGACCCTAGCCTTACACAGTGATTCTGGAGATGAAAATTTACTCTGCCAAACAAACTCTGCTACGCTGGAAATTACTGATCTATGATGGCCTAGGTATTGAACACCATTGGTATAACAATCCATAAGATTTCATAGCTGCACAATATTATGGGGAGGCCCACACGGCAATTCAACATTGTTGTTTGCCTGCTCTCTGATGCTATAACAATATGTGAAATGGCAAGTGTTTTTTTTGGTAACTGCGAATCAAATGCACATAAAACAATGAAGTTCAGTAAATTAGATTTGAACTTGATTCTCAGCGATTTGATGAGCTCGTCGTTACTTAGAGTGGATTGTAGACAATACCATGTAGCCCACTCAGCTCTTATTGCTGTGATTAATTTGGTACTTTCCTATTTCCCATTCATTTGAACTGCAAATATGGGGAGGCCCGAGCTCATCTAAAGACCTCATCTAATCTATTTTTTGAGTCTAACCAGCTGTAATAGATGCTGATAGCTTCTATTTACATAGAGCAACTATTTTCATTATTATCAGTCTCCCACTGAGTTAAATGAAACCACTGAAAATGAAAGGTATTCACCTGGGAAAGGAAAAAAAACATATTATACAGCTTTTGTTACTGTTGTCTAACTTGTTTAAAGAACTTTTATGCATTAGAGATATTGGAAACTGCCAATAATAATTAGTTATATTCACTTTAACTATTTAATTTATTGTACTAGTTCTATACTTATGCATTTCCAGAACATGCTCAGATTGTAAGTGCTTCTATGAAAAAGTGAACATTTCACTCCAAGGCGAAAGAGAGAGAACGTGTGTGGCATTCATTAAGTTGTTAAACTGGCACTCTCGTTTTTTCAGCATGGATAGTTGCTTTATTTTGTCTTACAAAGAATTAAAAGAATCCAACAGCAGGCATGGTAAATTTCTGATGTGTTTTAGACTATGTATTCTTATTTTATTAATTGCAATGAATAATGATATTCTTTGTAGGGTTTAAGAGATTTTTTTGCATGCCATTGGATTTTTCTAAATTTATTTGTAAGATATTAAAGCAATTATCTATGCTTAAATAGCACCGGAGAGCCAACTTAACTACTTCATATTGCAGACTTTTGCTTTACCCAGAGCTACCCAGCCCCTGGAGATAAGTATACTTGAAGATTTGATGAGCTGTTCATGATTTTCTTATTTGACGTGTTGCTTTTCACTAATGTGAATTATTTCTTAAATGTGCTTACATTTTATAAAATGAAGAAATACAATAACATGCTATAACAAATATGTGCAATTTATATATTACCTAAAATCATCCTTAGATGTATTTCTTTGGATGGTGTAAGTTTTTCCTTTCAGCTGAATACATACCATACTTTTTTAGAAAAATAAAATATTCAAGACTTACTGCATAAATATATTAGCAATAGTGATGAGCGAGTAGTAAGATCCTCGGGTTTGGATACCTCTAACCAAATACTTTGAACGAGTAATGAGAAACAGATTCAATATAAGTCAATGGGCAACTCACTCACATCCGAATACTTAAACAGTTCAAAGTATTCAGTTCGAGCTATCAGAACACGAATATCTTACTACTTGCTCATCACTATTAGCAATACTGTGGTTCTTCCATAAACAAAAAAAGGCTTGGCTTATTAATATATTTGAATCATGTTTCAGGATAAACTACTTTATCTACATATAACATATGTAACATATTTAAGTACTAAACCCATGCTACTGTAGATTCATACTATGGACTTAGCAGGAGCAGGTTGGACAGAATCAACTTGAGCTTTGGATCAGGTTTTTGCATCATTTTGTGCACTTTTTTTTCTAAGTCCAAAACCTGATGCCAAAAACCAATGCTGCACTCATGTGTGACTGCAATGGTGTGACTGCAGTGGGTGCAGTAAAAAAAACTGATCTGGTTAGTTAACATGGGGCTCCATGGGAATCGCATGCGAATCCGCATGGCACTAAATGGTAGTTTTTTAAGGCTGCTCCAGACCTAACAGCAAAAATGCAGCCCAAAAACACAGGCTGTGGCTAGGATCACACTTGGCTGCGTTTTTTATGATTGTTTTTGACAGCCTGCATTTTTGGGCTGCGTTTTTGCTGTTAGGTCTGGAGCAGCCTTAAAAATCTCGTGCAAAACTCATGGTACCATTTAGTGCCATGCGGATTCGCATGCGATTCCCATAGGGCCTCATGTTGCAAAAATGCATGTGTTTTTGAAAAAGCACAAAAAAACTCATCATGATGCATTTTTTGGTGCTGAGCCTAAAACTCATGGAAAAAACTCATGGCACTTTAGCCATGCTTTTTTGGCATTGGGGCATGTGTTTTTTGTATTGGGGCCTATGGATGAGTCTTTGCATGCATTTTTCACAAAAGACAAGTGTGAAAAGCTCATGGGAAAAACTCATCCACAACGCAAGTTTGAACCTAGCCTGTCAAAAACAACCTTAAAAAACGCAGCCAAGTGTGACCCTAGCCCAAGATAGAGAAAGCAGCACTCACCAGCCCATTTCACAGACTTCTTTCCTCAGAAGTCCCAGCATTACATAGGCAAGATAGTGCAGGCTTCTTCCCCAGGCTCCACACACTCCTCCTCCCTGGAGGCTGCAGCTGCTAATAAGGTAAACTCTATGAAAGATATACCTTTCACAGAGCACACCATGCAGAGGTTTCTTAGTTCTCTGAGAGAAGGTCTGCAGGAGGACTTAAAAAAACATGCTGGGAGAGCTTAAAAGTGAGATTGCCAGCCTGGGAGAATGTACTGGCCATATTGAGGAGAAAAGGGCAGAATATGCCTCAGTACATAATGAACTGGCAGATGAATTGAAGAGTTTAAAGACAAAGATGGGATGGATGAAGAGGAAAATGTGGGATATAGAGGATAGGTCCCGGCATAATAAAATAAGGATTAGAGGAATTCCCGAATCTATGGGTCCAGAGATCTTGCCCCGCTCCTCACTGCCTTTCTCTACCACCTGCTGCCGGACTCCCTCAAAAAGATTTCATGATTGACCGTATTTACAAAGTCCCTAAGCCTCAAAGGATTAACCCGGATTTCCCTCGGGCAGGCCCGGACTGACAGGCGGGAGGAGCGGGACTTTTCCCGATGGGCCGGCCGGTGGCGGGGTGTGGGGGCCGCCCGTTCCTCCCGCCGCAGGCCTGGCTACTTTTAAATGATTTTGCGGTCGCCGCCACCGCCCGCCTGCATAGCGGGGCTTGAGGAGCGGCACCGCCCGCCAAGTTGTGGCGGCATAAGTCATGAGAGAGACTCAATTGGTGCACAGACTCTGCACACCAATCAGCGGGCGGCCCAGGCAGTGGCTCATACTTCTATTGGAGCGGGCTATGCTGTGCCGTGCTGTGTCGAAATCACGACAGCACGTTCTTTGTGGGCGGAGAGAGCATACACTCTGCTCTCCCGCCAACGAAATGGAAAGGCACCAGCCACCCCGACCCCAGCCATTACCGGTGGTCCCTGTGCAGGCAGCCAGTGGATCTGGTCTGAAGACAGCGTACAGTCTCCTCACTCTTCCTGTGTGGCCTGTCAGCTGCGGACCTGGGGCAGTGCGAGACGGCAAGCCAAAGCTGAGGAAAGCAAGGCAAGGTACTTTCACCATCAGCTGAGGCACTTGCCTGTGTGTGTGGCTGGGGCTGTGCCTCTGTGTGTGTGGCTGGGGCTGTGTCTGTGTGTGTGTGGCTGGGGCTGTGCCTCTGTGTGTGTGGCTGGGGTTGTGCCTCTGTGTGTGTGGCTGTGTGTGTGTGGCTGGGGCTGTGCCTCTGTGTGTGTGGCTGGGGCTGTGTCTGTGTTTGTGTGGCTGGGGATGTGCCTCTGTGTGTGTGGCTGTGCCTCTGTGTGTGTGGCTGTGTGTGTGTGGCTGGGGCTGTGTCTGTGTTTGTGTGGCTGGGGCTGTGCCTCTGTGTGTGTGGCTGTGCCTCTGTGTGTGTGGCTGGGGCTGTGTCTCTGTGTGTGGCTGGGGCTGTGCCTCTGTGTGTGTGGCTGAGGCTGTGTGTGTGTGGCTGGGCCTGTGCCTCTGTGTGTGTGTGGCTGGGGCTGTGTCTGTGTTTGTGTGGCTGGGGCTGTGCCTCTGTGTGTGTGGCTGGGGCTGTGCCTGTGTGTGTGTGGCTGTGCCTCTGTGTGTGTGGCTGGAGCTATGTCTGTGTTTGTGTGGCTGGGGCTGTGTCTGTGCTTGTGTGGCTGTGCCTCTGTGTGTGTGGCTGGGGCTGTGTCTCTGTGTGTGTGGCTGGGGCTGTGCCTCTGTGTGTGTGGCTGGGGCTGTGCCTCTGTGTCTATGGCTGGGGCTGTGCCTCTGTGTGTGTGGCTGGGGCTGTGCCTCTGTGTGTGTGGCTGTGCCTCTGTGTGTGTGGCTGGGGCTGTGTCTGTGTTTGTGTGGCTGGGGCTGTGCCTCTGTGTGTGTGGCTGGGGCTGTGTGTGTGTGGCTGGGGCTGTGCCTCTGTGTGTGTGGCTGGGGCTGTGTCTGTGTTTGTGTGGCTGGGGCTGTGCCTCTGTGTGTGTGGCTGGGACTGTGTCTGTGTTTGTGTGGCTGGGGCTGTGTCTGTGCTTGTGTGGCTGGGGCTGTGCCTCTGTTTGTGTGGATGGGGCTGTGTCTCTGTGTGTGTGGCTGGGGCTGTGCCTCTGTGTGTGTGGCTGGGGCTGTATGTGTGTGGCTGGGGCTGTGCCTCTGTGTGTGTGGCTGGGGCTGTGTCTGTGTGGCTGGGGCTGTGCCTCTGTGTGTGTGGCTGGGGCTGTGCCTCTGTGTGTGTGGCTGGGGCTGTGCCTCTGTGTGTGTGGCTGGGGCTGTGCCTCTGTGTGTGTGGCTGGGGCTGTGTCTCTGTGTGTGGTTTTGGCTGTGTGGTTTTGGCTGGGGCTGTGCGGCTGGGGCTGTGTGGCTGTGTCTCTGTGTGGGGCTGGGGCTGTGTCTCTGTGTGTCGCTGGGGCTGTGTCTCTGTGTGTCGCTGGGGCTGTGTGGCTGGGGCTGTGTGGTTTTGGGTGTGGAGCTGCGGCTGTGTGGAGCTGCGGCTGTGTGGGGCTGGGGCTCTGTCTCTGTGTGGGGCTGCGGCTCTGTCTCTGTGTGGGGCTGCGGCTGTGTGGCTGTGGCTGTGTGGCTGCGGCTGTGTGGCTGTGTGTGTGTGTGGCTGGGGCTGCTTGGCAGTGTGTGTGGCTGGGACTGTGTGGCTGGCTGTGGCTGTGTGTGTGGCTGACTATTTGCCTGTGTGGTGTGTGTGGCGGTCTGTGTGTGGCTGGCTATGGTTGTCTATGTTGCTGTCTATGTGGCTGGCTGTTTGTGTGTGACTAGCTGTGGGTCTGTGTGTGGCTGGCTGTGGCTGTATGTGTGTGGGTGACGGCATGTGTGTGGCTGGCTGTGGCTGTAGCTGTATGTGTGACTGGCTTTGGCTGTAGCTCTGTGTGTGGCTGGCTGTGTCGGTGGCTGGTTGTGTGGCTGGCTATGGCTGTGTGTGTATGTCTGTCTGCGTCTATATGTGGCTGGTGGCTGTCTATGTGGCTACCTGTGTGTGGCTGTAGCTCTGTGTGGCTGTATGTGGGTAGCTGGCTGTGTGTCTGTGTGTGGCTGGCTGTGTGTCTGTGTGTTGGTGGCTGTGTGTCTGTGTGTGGCTGGCTGTGTGTCTGTGTGTGGCTGGCTGTGTGTGGCTGGTTGTGTGGCTGGCTATGGCTGTGTGTGTTGTTCTGCGTCTATATGTGGCTGGTGGCTGTCTATGTGGCTACCTGTGTGTGGCTGTAGCTCTGTGTGGCTGTATGTGGGTAGCTGGCTGTATGTCTGTGTGTGGCTGTATGTCCATCCACCCAGACCAGCCACCATGCTGCTGCACTGACACAAAGGACGGAGTCATATGCTGAGTACCTCAAACAGGGTACTGGCCTGAGCAGTTGCTCATGTGGGAACTGAACCACAAACCCCCTTTCTATATATACAGAAGACTCACTTGAGAAAGGCTCAACTGGAGCCGAAACGTTGTGTGATACAACCTGTTTTTCACCTTCAAAAATAAAAAACACAAAAAGGATAATCATCTCTCTTCTTTTATTGTGTGCCGGGGATATATTTAAAGACTATATGTGGCTGGTGGCTGTCTATTTGGCTACCTGTGTGTGGCTGTAGCTCTGTGTGGCTGTATGTGAGTAGCTGGCTGTGTGTCTGTGTGTGGCTGGCTGTGTGTCTGTGTGTTTGTGGCTGTGTGTCTGTGTGCGGCTGGCTGTGTGGCTGGCTGAGGCTGTGTGTGGCTGGCTGAGGCTGCTTTTTGGTCCCAGTCCGGCCCTGCCCTCGGGATGCCCTTGCTGGCATCCATTAAGGAG
The DNA here is from genome assembly GCA_033576535.1 of Allobates femoralis. NCBI lineage: Eukaryota > Metazoa > Chordata > Amphibia > Anura > Aromobatidae > Allobates > Allobates femoralis. Next base: position 516,580,118 of record JARQOC010000002.1, read on the forward strand.
GATTTAATGTTGGTACTTAGGAAGAAAACCTGACCTTTCAGATAACTTCAACAAACTGAAAATATTCCCAAATCTTTCAGCAAGAACCCTGGAGAAGAGAAGGCAATTTTCCTCTCTATGCCAGTGTCTTTCGAAAAGAGACATTTAGTATAGGTGGGGTTTTCCAGTTAAGTTTCTGTTTTCCTACAAGGACAAATTACATGTGTGCCTAGAGCTGGACCACAGATTTCAGCTACTTAAGTCCTGAGGTTTGTGGCGGGGAAAGGGTCCCTCTCACCCCCAGACCCCTGTGTCAGGATGGAGCAAAGTGGATCGTGAATGATCAAAAGTTTGCTCTTGACTCTCCAATACACTTTTGCAAGGCCAGCCTGGCCTATCTGTTGTGGTTCCTTTGTTCTTTCTCAACCTTGGAGCTTGGGTCCGTTTGGCTTCAATAGCTTGCAGTGACTCTTGCACTAGATGGTTTGGTGCAGCAAAAACCCCCGTTTAGCAGAATTATTGCTAAGGTTGTGTTTACATCTGTATGTCGGTTACTTGTGTCTTTTTTCACCCTTGCCTCCCTTCTCTTCTATCCTACCTATCCCTTCTTGTTGGCAGATTCATCACAGGCTGACCATATGAGGCTGATAATGTTATGTATCCGGTAGACACACACATAAGCCTCCATGAGTCTGAGTGTTAAAATTTTGTAAGGGCTGCAGAGACCAAGCTGACAATTGTATGTGCCCAAGAGACACATTTGCTAAAGGAAGACAGTCACAGAGTTCAACATAAGTTGTTTCCTTTATCATTTTTCACCAACAACCATCATAAAACGCCTGGTATGCATGTTTGTTAAGAAAATGGTGAGGTTTAAGTTGGTAGAGAGTATAGTAGACCTATCAGGCAGCTACTTAATTTTATTGTTTGAAATCAATGGCATTCGTACTACGTTATATGCACCCAAAGCTGCACAAATTCAATATTTCAAAAAAACCTTCAATAAGTCTGGGCAACTCTTGGGTGGTGCACAAATATTCTGTGGGGACTTCAATACTCCGATTTCTAGAGTGAGGTTTGACCGGTCTCCCCACCTCCCATAGGGAACTGAGGATGGTGATTGCTGAGTATCATCTCTACGACATCTGGCAGTATATGCACGCAGCCAAGAGGGTTTATACCATTTTTCTCTAAAAGATATCATACATATAGCCACATAGATTTCTTCTTAGTGAGCAACGACATAATAAACCTACGAAGGAAAACTGAGGTGGAAGTCCTCAGATCACGCATCCTTAACATTACAAATTTTCACTAATAATCTCACCCCTAGCAAGCGGATCTGGAAATTAAACTCTAACCACTTAGTACACAATTGAATAGCTAAAGAAATTGAATCCCACTTGATTCATTATTTTAAAGATAATGATAATAAGGAAGTCTTGGATAAAACTCTATAAAGGGGTTTATGAGGGGGACCTGCATTCAAAAAACCTCACAACAAAGGAAAGAAAAAGAAAAAAAACAGATTAGACCTGATTACCCAATTAAAGCAATTTGAGTGCATCAATAAAACCCTCCCCTCTGTCTTACTGTTTTAGGATTTTTAAGGTTAGGTTTCAGCTCTATAGTTATTTTATGGAGGGGTAGAAAAAAAATTTAAGGAAAACAAAAGCCAATTATTATGCAATAGGAGATAGGGCAGGATCACGCCTTGATAAAAGGTTTAAAAAAGGGAAATTAAAAATAGGATTGAATTACTAAGAAGCCCAGAGGGAGAAGTGATTAAAAACCCTATTGCTATTGCGGGGTCCTTTGATGAGTACTAAGCAAAGCTAAACAACTTGTAGAAGACCAGGCAACCCCTCAACCTACAAGTCAAAACATCAAAGGGTTTTTAGATGCCATGAAACTTCTCAAAGTGTCCACTTCTCATTTGGCCGAGTTGAGCCTGCCTTTCTCCACACAGGAGGTAGAGGCAACTATGAAGTCAAGCAAACACAAGTCAGCCCCAGTTCTCTCAAATTTATACTATCATCACTTCTTTCAGATCCTGTCCACCTTGTTGCTAAGATTATTTAAATATTGGTAACTATTCAGGAAGGTTTCCTAACAAAATCTGGAAGCCACCATTGTAACTCTTTCTAAACCCGGGAGGACTCCAGATACACCAGCAAATTTTTGGCCCATCTTACTTTTAAATTGCAAACTCAAAATCTATTCTAAAATTCTGGTGTCTAGACTACAGAAAGTGATTCCCTCCTTGGTGGCTCCAGACCTGGTTCGGTTTGAGTCCAGGCAACAGTCCAAGGACGACGTCAGAAAGACTATAGACATGATTCTGGTTTTTGGTGCCCCCAGTGCATTCCTGTTTTTGCATGCTGAAAAAGCCTTTGACAGGTTGCACTGGGGATACATAGAAGGGGTGTTGGAGAAATTTAACTTAACAAGCCCTATATGCTCCTCTTTTCTGTCCCTCTATTCTAACCCCAATGCTAGGGTTCTAGCATCCGGCTTAATTTTGTCCCGCTCCCCCATAGCCAATGCCACCTGTCAGGGTTGCCCACATTCCCCTACCATATTCGCTTTAGTTATGAAACCTCTTGTGGAATATATTCAATTAAACGTGGATATTAAAGGTATATGGGTGGGAGGTTTTGAGCACAAGATAGGACTCTGGCGCCCCTGCAGACTGGTCACCACAGTGATCATGCACCCATTCCACAGGTGTGGTGTCACTGTTCCCGGGTGAGAGGGGTCACAAATCCAAGACACAGAATTGCACACAACACCATTCTGAATACAGGCTGGGAGTTTCGGGCAGACCCTTTTGAGGGAGGGCCCCATACCCTGGCTAGAGGAGGGGTTAACAAGAGTTAGAGAACATTCTAGAAGAGAGGAGAACGTGGGAGGAAGGCGTCCAGAGCGTACGGAGGACAGATGGCATCCTAGGGGACACTGGAGTGGGGGAATCCACCCGTGTGCCTCGAGTCTGGCCCAACTTGAGTGGGACAGAGGGACAGGTTGCTAAGGAGGACCAGTCCTGATCTGGTGGGAGTGCTGCACACCTCATCCAGGAAAACTGGAGCCCGTCGATTCTGCACGAGCGGTGGCCACCAACCATGGATAATTGCCGGGACGGTGGAGAGAACTAAGGGTCAGAGGACGTGCTGAAACACGACAAGGCCCGCAGCCATCATCCCGGGACCCTGTCCACAAAGGCGCTGAGAAGGAGGGAAGTATACAGCGCAGGGAAAAGCAACCAGGAAACGCTATGAAAGGTGTCTTGGCAGAGTGACAATAATAATCTGGGAACTAACCTGGCTGCACTTTGGAGGAGCACAGCACACGGCTGGGTGAACTTGACTAATCATCAAGAAAAGGTAACAAACTGCACGAACTGTCTTTGCTTCCTTCTTCCTCACCCTGTGGCATTCTTCACCATCAGCACCTTAATATACTGTTTACACCATCCCTGATGCCCAGCTCCACCTGTGGGGAGCTTTACCATCCCAGCTGCACTACCATCTGCCCCAGCGGTCATATCCTGCAGCGTAGGCCACCCCTGGCCGAGTACCACAGGTGGTGTCACAAACTCTTCCCTGTAAATAATCCATTTTTTCTGCATGCCCAAGGTCATGGAGCTGGGTCACCACCACCGTGATCCCCCTAAGAACTGTCCAGCCCAGTCCCGAAAACCCCAGGATTCTGCAGAACTCTATGCAGATGACATCATCAACACATGTCCTGATTCCCTCTCGGCTGTGTTGTCCTCCTTAAAGTTGTTTGTGGAGCTGTTATGCTATAAACCTAATATCACTAAATCCATTGTACTGCCAATTCTGATCCCTGAAGATACCCAAAAGTCCTTACAGACCAAAATCCCGTTCAAATGGTTGGAAGACTGTATCCCTTATTTGGGGATATACAGTATCTCATCATGTCTGATAATATTGTTGCTAATGAAATGGTTAAGTTGACAGACTCTATTAAAAACGATTTAGTGGCTATTTCATCAAACAACCTCTCATGGACAGGAAAGGTACATACTTTTAAGATTATATTTCTCCCCAAAATCATATATGTTCTACGTTGTTTACCTTTACACATACCTTTGTATCACATATACAAAGTTTAACTGATAATTTCATCTGGGCCTCCAAACTACACAGAGTAGCACGTAGGGTTATGACAATGCCTATTACAAATCAGGTATACTGGAGAGTAGGAGATATCCTTACAAGAAGCTTGGGATTGTTGTGAATTTTGGATCTTAGAGATGTAATATGTAGGGATGAGCGAGTATCATCGCAAGTATTCGATACTCAGCGAGTAATGCGGTACTCGCGGTACTTGGAAAATAGAGAGTATTTCATTACACGTCTCACAATATTTGGATCTCCTGCCCAGCATTAGCCAATCACAGTAATGCCACAGCCTTCTTGGTTGTGGCATTACTATGATTGACTGGCCGCCCAGCGTCATACATGAGTCATAGCCTATGACTCATAGGCTCTATATAAATCATGCCACCGCCATTTACTGCACATTGCATGCAGAACACAGCTAGTGTAGGGAGAGTGTGAGCAGCTGATAGGAAGAGTAGTGCTTGTGCAAATCATACAGAAATCCTCTGTAAATCCCAAAAGCTCTTGTGAGAGCTACCAGTATTGTAGTACTACGTGACTGTAGTGCAGGGAGACAGACAGGAGCGTTACAGTACAGTGCTGTTGCAGTGCTGTGTTCACACCAAATAACATGCACGGTACTGCACAACTGACACGCAGCCAGCACCGCTATCTTGTGTGGTGACTGGCGCGCCTAATATATCACCTTAAAACTCAAGGCAATTTTTTTGGTGCCGCTGCGGTGCTGTGTGTAAAACACAAAGCAGTACTAGGCTGTAGTGCTACCTTTCACAAAGCACTTAATTAATATTTCCCATACGGAGGCACTTGTGATGAGACCCTCCTTCCTTCATCAACAATAATTTTTGGAGACACTGGCCTTGTTCACACTCAATTTGCGTTTTTTTTAGTAGGAAAAAAAACCACCTGCGTTTTTCTAAAAGTGACAAAAAGTGTCCCTTGTGTGTCTGAAAGGATTTGAGACTTTTTTGGACTTAGTCATTTTTTGTCCAAAAACGCAGGCAAAAACGCATGCTTTTCCCATAGGGCCCCATGTTATAGAAACGCATGCGTTTTTTTAAACATGGGGCCCTATTGGAAACGCATGCGTTAACGCAGGTGCCTATATGCACCCTGCGTTAACGCATGCGTTTCCCATAGGACCCCATGTTAAAAAAACGCATGCGTTTTTGGAAACTACCCCTGCGTTTTTTTCCAGCACCCAAAAAACGCTGCATGTAGCATTTTTTGAACTGGGGGAAAAAAACACAAGTGTAGTGAAAAAACGCATGTACACTCAATTGCACCCTGCGTTAACGCACCTGCGTTTTTGAAAAACTGCAGAAAAACGCAGAGAGTGCCAAAAACACAGGTGAGTGTGAACAAGGCCACTATGGGTATTCCTGCACATTGGCCACTTCAACTACTGTGCTAGTATTCCTGGCATCATAATTGTTTGACCCTTGAGGCCTGCTTCCTTCATCAACCATGATACAGCCCCTTGGGCTACTTTTTGGAGACACTATGGCAATGCCTGGACATTAGGCACTGCAATAACTATGCTACTAGTAGTCCTAGTGTGGCGCCCCACTGGTCAGAGCACCACTAAGGGGTACTGCACCCAGACCAGCGTGTGTGGTATCCCTGTGGTAAGTGAATGGGGAGGTTAATATGTGGCTTAATCCTCGCATCCACACACACCCTTAGCTCAGGGGACTACAGGGTTAAATCCTTTACTAGGAGACCTAGCCCCAGTGGGAGGAGTGCAGGGCAAGCAGTATGAGGGCGGGAGGATGTTAGAGGCATAGAACATCTGAGGGAGAGACAGGAAAGGAGCTTTCCTGGAGAGCAGCAGTTTTGGGAACAGAGGAGCCGGTGATAGGTTCTCCCAGACGGCTTACGGGGCACCGGAGCCCGCAGACTGCTGGAGAGCTGCAAGCACAGCAGAGAATCTGGATTACTGTTGAGTCTTCAAGGCTCCCGGGCACCAGCGCAGTCAACATTAAGGGAGCCAGGCACCGCGTGATGAGAGATAGCGGTGAGCCATTAGAGGGTTACCTGATGACAGCAAAGGTGAGAGAGCACAGGAGGCCAGGCTGGATTTCAGATCAGCCAGGCTTCACACCAACCTGGAAGAGCAGTAAAGGAAGGACATCTAACAAAGCCACATGGAAACACCCCGTTCATTTGCCATTACCTAGGCCAGCTGCCTATGCTTATAGACTGTGTTGTACTGTGAACTGTGCTTAATACCTGAACTCTTCCAGTAAAGTACCCGGGAGAGTGACTATGCCTCTATGTCTTTGTGCTGCAGAATTCAACCTGTTTGCTTACAGGAACGCTGCCCCGGAGGTCCAGCTCCACCTGTAGGGAGCTTTGCCATCCTTGCCGCGATACCATTGCCCTCCGGAGGACTGTGGCGGTGCTGGAGATCCCTCACCAGGTACTACAGGTGGTGACACGTGACAATAACTCTTTTCCCCTGTACATAACCCCTTATTGAAGTGTCACCCAGGCCATGGGCTCAGTCGCTTCCACCCGTGACATCCCAGTGAAAACCCCCTCTGAGCCTGATACCCAAGTACCCCAGGGCCTGGGGCTTGATACTAGCTTCATAATTGTTTTGCCCTTGAGGCCTACTTCCTTCATCAACCATAATACAGCCCCTTGGGCTACTTTTTGGAGACACTATGGCAATGCCTGGACATTGGGTACTGCAAGAACTATGCTAGTAGTAGTCCTAGCTTCATAAGTGTTTGGCCTTTGAGGCCGGCTTCCTTCATCAACCATAATACAGCCCCTTGGGCCAATTTTTGGAGACACTATGGCTATGCCTGCACATTGGGCACTGCAAGACCTATGCTAGTAGTCCTAGGCTAGCTTCATAATTGTTTGGCCCTTGAGGCCTGCTTCCTTCATCAACCATGATTCAGCCTCTTGGGCTAATTTTTGGAGACACTATGCCTGCACATTGTGCAGTGGCAGTGGAACAACAATGACAGTAGTCCAAGCTTTATAATTGTGAAGCCCTTGTGATGATGATGATTGGTGGCTTTTACCTGCGTTAACCATCACACAGCCCCTAGGGCAGATCGCTCACTTTACACCACTTACACACTGAGCTGTCAGAAGATCGCCTCCAGCATCACTTGCTCTTACGGCAATCATGTGCCCATTTCAGCCTTTTCCTCAGCCCCCAGACCGCTTTTTTGGGTCCAGAAGACAATTACTCGCATTTCCAAATTGACTAACATTGGACCGGCGTGGAGAAGCGACTTCATGCCCGGATCCTACCCTCCAGTGCAGCAAAGGAAAGGCTGTCAGATAGGGTCAGGGAGACAGACTGAGATCTCTTGGGAGAAGACCCGAGACCGCTGGCCCGGAGCTAGCCTGTGGAACAGAGAGAAGCCTGGAAAGGAACAAGAAGGGAGGTGTAGTAGCCGAAAGGTCCCAGCTGCAAGGGTGTGTGAAACAACAAGAACTGTCTGTACCCTGTAACCTGCTGAACGTATGAGTAAAGTGCCCGGTCAAGCTTGACGCTGATAGTTTGTGACTGTCATTTCTGCGTCCGCAATGAGGCTAACTGTAAAGCTGCACACTGACTGTTCTTGCCACAGATCGCCTGGAGAGATGCTACCCTTCTACACCTGCCCTGAGGACAAAACCTTACCTGTGGAGGGCTCTGTATCCCGCCTGTCACCCTTAACATCATTCCCAGAGGTCTGACTGGCAGTGGCGGCTATACTGGCCGCAATCCACGGGTGGTGTCATGAACTAGTTTTACAAACTTTATTCCCCTTTTTCTTCTTCCCCTTTTTATTGCTGCACCTGGGCATACAAAGCTGGGTCACATCGCTGTGACATTCCCCCACAGACTGAAGAGAGGGTCTGGTTCAGAGTACCCCCCTGCCCCGGGGTGCGACACATATCCGTACTATGCTTGCCTTGAGCAAACTGTGGGCTTTCCTGTGTATCCTCTTTAGAAAAGTCTTCCTTCTGGGAAGCCATGCAGATCAATTTGATGCAGTATACGGCATATAGTCTGACAACTGATAGGGTAACTCCTTACCATTTTAATCTCTGCAGGAATGCTATCAGCACTCACATGTCTATTTTGAAAAAATATATATATTACAGTATGGGCGCACACCTCTTATTGTGGGTGCAAGCTTCAAAAAATATAAACACTTACCAATAGATAGATCAGCTGCACACCACATTATTTCTTTAAAGGGAATGCCAAAATGGCTGTGTGAATTTATTGCATTATATAATAAGAAACAAAGAAATATTTATACAGCTACTGAAAGCTGGCCCTGGTCTAAAAGATAAATGTGAAAGCATTAGTTGATGTCATAGCCATGAAATCATAAGCCCAGTAACTGTTTACAGAGTTCTTTCACTAATACTGGGTCCTAATCTCACCCTCAATGTCTGCAACCTGGAAATGTGAATGGGAAAATGCCCTGTGCAGTTAAAATCATGGTCTTAAAGGGAATGTGTCAAGACTATGTTAAAACCCTGCTTTTAAAGGGAGTGTGTAACACCTGTGTGAATGTTCTCACATTAGTCACTGGGCGGGGTGCTGCTCCAAAGATAAATAACTATATATATATTACAGTATGGGCGCACACCTCTTATTGTGGGTGCAAGCTTCAAAAAATATAAACACTTACCAATAGATAGATCAGCTGCACACCACATTATTTCTTTAAAGGGAATGCCAAAATGGCTGTGTGAATTTATTGCATTATATAATAAGAAACAAAGAAATATTTATACAGCTACTGAAAGCTGGCCCTGGTCTAAAAGATAAATGTGAAAGCATTAGTTGATGTCATAGCCATGAAATCATAAGCCCAGTAACTGTTTACAGAGTTCTTTCACTAATACTGGGTCCTAATCTCACCCTCAATGTCTGCAACCTGGAAATGTGAATGGGAAAATGCTCTCAGATAAATATAATTACGTAGGCGCACACTCTTATTGTGGTGCAAGCTTCAAAATAACACTACAATAGATAGATAGCTGCACCACATTATTTTTTAAGGAATGCCAAAGGCTGTGTGAATTTATGCTTATATAATAAGAAACAAGAAATATTTATACAGTACTGAAGTGCCTGGTCTAAGATAAATGTGAAGCATTAGTTGTGTCTAGCATGAAATCATAGCCCATAATGTTTACAGAGTTCTTTCACTATATGGTCTAATCTCACCCTCAATGTCTGCAACTGAAGTGAATGGAAAATGCCTGTGCAGTTAATCATGGTCTTAAAGGGAATGTTCAAGACTATGTTAAAACCTGCTTTAAGGAGTGTGTACACTTGTGAATGTTCTCACATAGTCATGCGGGTGCTGCTCAAAGATAAATAACTAATAATTACAGTATGGCGCCACCTCTTATTGTGGGTGCAAGCTCAAAAATATAACACTTACAATAGATAGATCAGCTGCACACCATATTTCTTTAAAGGAGCAAAATGGCTGTGTGATTATTGCATTATATATAAAAACAAAGAAATATTTATACAGCACTGAAGCTGGCCCTGGTCTAAAAATAATGTGAAGCATTAGTTGTGTCTAGCATGAATCATAAGCCATAACTGTTCAGAGTTCTTTCACTAATACTGGGCCTAATCTCCCTCAATGTCGCAACTGGAAATGTGAATGGGAAAAGCCTGTGCATTAAAACATGTCTTAAAGGATTGTCAAGATATGTTAACCTGCTTTTAAAGGAGTGTGTAACACTGTGTGAAGTTTCACATGTCCTGGCGGGTGCTGCTCCAAGATAAAAACTATATATATATTACGTATGGCCACACTCTTATTGGGTGCAAGCTTCAAAATATAAACACTTACAATAATGATCAGCTGCAACACATTATTCTTTAAGGAATCCAAAATGCTGTGTGAATTATTGCATTATATAATAAGAACAAGAATATTTAAGCTACTGAAAGCTGGCCTGTCTAAAGATAAATGTAAAGCATTAGTTGAGTCTAGCCATGAATCTAAGCCAGACTGTTTACAGAGTCTTTCATAATACTGGTCCTAATCCACCTCAATGTCTGCAACCTGGAAATGTGAATGGGAAAATGCCTGTGCAGTTAAAATCATGGTCTTAAAGGGAATGTGTCAAGACTATGTTAAAACCCTGCTTTTAAAGGGAGTGTGTAACACCTGTGTGAATGTTCTCACATTAGTCACTGGGCGGGGTGCTGCTCCAAAGATAAATAACTATATATATATTACAGTATGGGCGCCACCTCTTATTGTGGGTGCAAGCTTCAAAAAATATAAACACTTACCAATAGATAGATCAGCTGCACACCACATTATTTCTTTAAAGGGAATGCCAAAATGGCTGTGTGAATTATTGCATTATATAATAAGAAACAAAGAAATATTTATACAGCTACTGAAAGCTGGCCCTGGTCTAAAAGATAAATGTGAAAGCATTAGTTGATGTCATAGCCATGAAATCATAAGCCCAGTAACTGTTTACAGAGTTCTTTCACTAATACTGGGTCCTAATCTCACCCTCAATGTCTGCAACCTGGAAATGTGAATGGGAAAATGCCCTGTGCAGTTAAAATCATGGTCTTAAAGGGAATGTGTCAAGACTATGTTAAAACCCTGCTTTTAAAGGGAGTGTGTAACACCTGTGTGAATGTTCTCACATTAGTCACTGGGCGGGGTGCTGCTCCAAAGATAAATAACTATATATATATTACAGTATGGGCGCACACCTCTTATTGTGGGTGCAAGCTTCAAAAAATATAAACACTTACCAATAGATAGATCAGCTGCACACCACATTATTTCTTTAAAGGGAATGCCAAAATGGCTGTGTGAATTTATTGCATTATATAATAAGAAACAAAGAAATATTTATACAGCTACTGAAAGCTGGCCCTGGTCTAAAAGATAAATGTGAAAGCATTAGTTGATGTCATAGCCATGAAATCATAAGCCCAGTAACTGTTTACAGAGTTCTTTCACTAATACTGGGTCCTAATCTCACCCTCAATGTCTGCAACCTGGAAATGTGAATGGGAAAATGCCCTGTGCAGTTAAAATCATGGTCTTAAAGGGAATGTGTCAAGACTATGTTAAAACCCTGCTTTTAAAGGGAGTGTGTAACACCTGTGTGAATGTTCTCACATTAGTCACTGGGCGGGGTGCTGCTCCAAAGATAAATAACTATATATATATTACAGTATGGGCGCACACCTCTTATTGTGGGTGCAAGCTTCAAAAAATATAAACACTTACCAATAGATAGATCAGCTGCACACCACATTATTTCTTTAAAGGGAATGCCAAAATGGCTGTGTGAATTTATTGCATTATATAATAAGAAACAAAGAAATATTTATACAGCTACTGAAAGCTGGCCCTGGTCTAAAAGATAAATGTGAAAGCATTAGTTGATGTCATAGCCATGAAATCATAAGCCCAGTAACTGTTTACAGAGTTCTTTCACTAATACTGGGTCCTAATCTCACCCTCAATGTCTGCAACCTGGAAATGTGAATGGGAAAATGCCCTGTGCAGTTAAAATCATGGTCTTAAAGGGAATGTGTCAAGACTATGTTAAAACCCTGCTTTTAAAGGGAGTGTGTAACACCTGTGTGAATGTTCTCACATTAGTCACTGGGCGGGGTGCTGCTCCAAAGATAAATAACTATATATATATTACAGTATGGGCGCACACCTCTTATTGTGGGTGCAAGCTTCAAAAAATATAAACACTTACCAATAGATAGATCAGCTGCACACCACATTATTTCTTTAAAGGGAATGCCAAAATGGCTGTGTGAATTTATTGCATTATATAATAAGAAACAAAGAAATATTTATACAGCTACTGAAAGCTGGCCCTGGTCTAAAAGATAAATGTGAAAGCATTAGTTGATGTCATAGCCATGAAATCATAAGCCCAGTAACTGTTTACAGAGTTCTTTCACTAATACTGGGTCCTAATCTCACCCTCAATGTCTGCAACCTGGAAATGTGAATGGAAAATGCCCTGTGCAGTTAAAATCATGGTCTTAAAGGGAATGTGTCAAGACTATGTTAAAACCCTGCTTTTAAAGGGAGTGTGTAACACCTGTGTGAATGTTTCTCACATTAGTCACTGGGCGGGGTGCTGCTCCAAAGATAAATAACTATATATATATTACAGTATGGGCGCACACCTCTTATTTGTGGGTGCAAGCTTCAAAAAATATAAACACTTACCAATAGATAGATCAGCTGCACACCACATTATTTCTTTAAAGGGAATGCCAAAATGGCTGTGTGAATTTATTGCATTATATATAAGAAACAAAGAAATATTTATACAGCTACTGAAAGCTGGCCCTGGTCTAAAAGATAAATGTGAAAGCATTAGTTGATGTCATAGCCATGAAATCATAAGCCCAGTAACTGTTTACAGAGTTCTTTCACTAATACTGGGTCCTAATCTCACCCTCAATGTCTGCAACCTGGAAATGTGAATGGGAAAATGCCCTGTGCAGTTAAAATCATGGTCTTAATAGGATTATCTTTGGAGCCACCCCATGACTAATGTGAAAACACACAGGTGTTACATCCCTTTAAAAGCGGTTTTAATAGTCTGACACATCCTTTAAGACCATATTTACCTGCACAGGCATTTTCATTACATTTCCAGTTGCAGACATTGAGGGTGAAGATTAGGACCATAATTAGTGAAAGAACTCTGTAAACAGTTACTGGCTTATGATTTCATGGCTATGACATCAACTAATGCTTTCAATTTATCTTTTAGACCAGGCCAATTTCAGTAGCTAGTATATAATTTCTTTGTTTCTTATGTATATAATGCAATAATTCACACAGCCATTTGGCATTCCTTTAAGAAATAATGTGTGTGCAGCGATCTATCTATTGGTAAGTGTTTATAATTTTTTGAAGCTTGCACCCAAATAAAGGTGTGCGCCAAACTGTAATATATATTATAGTTATTTATCTTTGGAGCAGCACCCCGCCCAGTGACTAATGTGAGAACATTCACACAGGTGTTACACACTCCCTTTAAAAGCAGGGTTTTAACATAGTCTTGACACATTCCCTTTAAGACCATGATTTTAACTGCACAGGGCATTTTCCCATTCACATTTCCAGGTTGCAGACATTGAGGGTGAGATTAGGACCCAGTATTAGTGAAAGAACTCTGTAAACAGTTACTGGGCTTATGATTTCATGGCTATGACATCAACTAATGCTTTCACATTTATCTTTTAGACCAGGGCCAGCTTTCAGTAGCTGTATAAATATTTCTTTGTTTCTTATTATATAATGCAATAAATTCACACAGCCATTTTGGCATTCCCTTTAAAGAAATAATGTGGTGTGCAGCTGATCTATCTATTGGTAAGTGTTTATATTTTTTGAAGCTTGCACCCACAATAAGAGGTGTGCGCCCATACTGTAATATATATATAGTTATTTATCTTTGGAGCAGCACCCCGCCCAGTGACTAATGTGAGAACATTCACACAGGTGTTACACACTCCCTTTAAAAGCAGGGTTTTAACATAGTCTTGACACATTCCCTTTAAGACCATGATTTTAACTGCACAGGGCATTTTCCCATTCACATTTCCAGGTTGCAGACATTGAGGGTGAGATTAGGACCCAGTATTAGTGAAAGAACTCTGTAAACAGTTACTGGGCTTATGATTTCATGGCTATGACATCAACTAATGCTTTCACATTTATCTTTTAGACCAGGGCCAGCTTTCAGTAGCTGTATAAATATTTCTTTGTTTTCTTATTATATAATGCAATAAATTCACACAGCCATTTTGGCATTCCCTTTAAAGAAATAATGTGGTGTGCAGCTGATCTATCTATTGGTAAGTGTTTATATTTTTTGAAGCTTGCACCCACAATAAGAGGTGTGCGCCCATACTGTAATATATATATAGTTATTTATCTTTGGAGCAGCACCCGCCCCAGTGACTAATGTGAGAACATTCACACAGGTGTTACACACTCCCTTTAAAAGCAGGGTTTTAACATAGTCTTGACACATTCCCTTTAAGACCATGATTTTAACTGCACAGGGCATTTTCCCATTCACATTTCCAGGTTGCAGACATTGAGGGTGAGATTAGGACCCAGTATTAGTGAAAGAACTCTGTAAACAGTTACTGGGCTTATGATTTCATGGCTATGACATCAACTAATGCTTTCACATTTATCTTTTAGACCAGGGCCAGCTTTCAGTAGCTGTATAAATATTTCTTTGTTTCTTATTATATAATGCAATAAATTCACACAGCCATTTTGGCATTCCCTTTAAAGAAATAATGTGGTGTGCAGCTGATCTATCTATTGGTAAGTGTTTATATTTTTTGAAGCTTGCACCCACAATAAGAGGTGTGCGCCCATACTGTAATATATATATAGTTATTTATCTTTGGAGCAGCACCCCGCCCAGTGACTAATGTGAGAACATTCACACAGGTGTTACACACTCCCTTTAAAAGCAGGGTTTTAACATAGTCTTGACACATTCCCTTTAAGACCATGATTTTAACTGCACAGGGCATTTTCCCATTCACATTTCCAGGTTGCAGACATTGAGGGTGAGATTAGGACCCAGTATTAGTGAAAGAACTCTGTAAACAGTTACTGGGCTTATGATTTCATGGCTATGACATCAACTAATGCTTTCACATTTATCTTTTAGACCAGGGCCAGCTTTCAGTAGCTGTATAAATATTTCTTTGTTTCTTATTATATAATGCAATAAATTCACACAGCCATTTTGGCATTCCCTTTAAAGAAATAATGTGGTGTGCAGCTGATCTATCTATTGGTAAGTGTTTATATTTTTGAAGCTTGCACCCACAATAAGAGGTGTGCGCCCATACTGTAATATATATATAGTTATTTATCTTTGGAGCAGCACCCGCCCAGTGACTAATGTGAGAACATTCACACAGGTGTTACACACTCCCTTTAAAAGCAGGGTTTTAACATAGTCTTGACACATTCCCTTTAAGACCATGATTTTAACTGCACAGGGCATTTTCCCATTCATATTTCCAGGTTGCAGACATTGAGGGTGAGATTAGGACCCAGTATTAGTGAAAGAACTCTGTAAACAGTTACTGGGCTTATGATTTCATGGCTATGACATCAACTAATGCTTTCACATTTATCTTTTAGACCAGGGCCAGCTTTCAGTAGCTGTATAAATATTTCTTTGTTTCTTATTATATAATGCAATAAATTCACACAGCCATTTTGGCATTCCCTTTAAAGAAATAATGTGGTGTGCAGCTGATCTATCTATTGGTAAGTGTTTATATTTTTTGAAGCTTGCACCCACAATAAGAGGTGTGCGCCCATACTGTAATATATATATAGTTATTTATCTTTGGAGCAGCACCCCGCCCAGTGACTAATGTGAGAACATTCACACAGGTGTTACACACTCCCTTTAAAAGCAGGGTTTTAACATAGTCTTGACACATTCCCTTTAAGACCATGATTTTAACTGCACAGGGCATTTTCCCATTCACATTTCCAGGTTGCAGACATTGAGGGTGAGATTAGGACCCAGTATTAGTGAAAGAACTCTGTAAACAGTTACTGGGCTTATGATTTCATGGCTATGACATCAACTAATGCTTTCACATTTATCTTTTAGACCAGGGCCAGCTTTCAGTAGCTGTATAAATATTTCTTTGTTTCTTATTATATAATGCAATAAATTCACACAGCCATTTTGGCATTCCCTTTAAAGAAATAATGTGGTGTGCAGCTGATCTATCTATTGGTAAGTATTTTGAAAAAATGACCTCTGGATATAATGCTTAACATGTGCACTCAACTTCCTTAGTTGACCATGGCAAGGCCTATTCTGAGTAGAAACTGTCTTGTAAACCGCTGTATGATTGTGGCCACCGTGCAGCAGCTGTTTCAGGGTGTTGATAATCTTCTTATCGTCTAGTCTACCTTTATTTAATCCAACATTTCTTTTTTTTCAAATCCTCAAAAATTCTTTGCTATGAGGTACCATGTTCAACATCCAGTGACCAATATGCGTGTGTGAGTGATAACACCAAATTTAACACACCTGCTGCCCATTCACACCAATGTAACACTAATAGGCTACATCACACCGGGAGTGAAAATGGCCAATTGAGAACAATTTGGCCATTTTAACTTGAATGTGTACTCACGTTTATATCCAGCGGTTTAGATGTAAAAGGTTGTTTGTTGAGTTATTTAGAGGGTACACAAATTTACAGTTGTTTAAGCTGTAGACTGACTACTTTACATTGTGTCTAAGGGTCATATCCTCAGTTGTGGCTCATAAAAGATGTAATAGAAAGTGTACAAAATGTAAGGGATGCACTCACCTTCATGATACACTGTTTTTATATACTGTATATATATGCCGTGTGTGTACATATATATAATTATAATGCATGGGTAATCTTGAGAACTAACTCCTACCCCAAAGCATACTCGGCTATCCTTTTGAGAGGACCTTTTGGACCATAAAAACTTACATTCTATATGAGAACGAGAAAGGACCATGCTGGACCTAAATGCTTGCACACCACAGGAGAATGAGAAGATCCTGCTGACCATAAGAATTTACACACTAGATAGAGAAACCAATGATCCTAAGAGCATACAATTTCAGGTGAGAGAGGGAGGACCTCACTGATCATAAGAGCTTACACTCTACAGGAGAAAGACATTTACCCAATGACTCCAGAAATATAGAATAAAACCTGTGCTCTGCTGAAAACTGCTGAACTGCGATGTCCCAGGTATTAACCACTACTGTACTAGGTATGATAATCAGTTACATAATATAGCTGCAGGGCATTATGGGAAGCACACACGGCTATGCAAAATGTCGTTTTCTTGTTCTCTGATGCTTCAGCAGGGTGGGAAGTTGTGCCAGGCAATTTTTTTTGCTCCAACTGCGAAACAAATCTCATAATGTTTGAGTTCATATCGATCCACTCTTTTCTCCAAGGAATAGCATCACATAATTCTAATAAGAAATTGAATATGAAAGATTTTTTGGGGTGTGCTTTGTGCATAAAGAGTCAGAAAGGGCACTGGGAATTTCTTATGATATTACAGTGCCCTGCATGGACTTGTTTATGCAAATGGAATAATTAGCCAATAATTTACTAATCACATATTTGCTCAACTAAAACCATACACTGTCTGGTAAGAGCAATACTGTCTGGATACAGCATTTAAATGAAATGGTGTGTGAGCTCAATAATGGCTTAGGCACTGTATGAATTTGCCAGGCAATCTCATGAAGGGTACAGCTTTACATACCACTGATTAGGCCTCCATCTTCTCTGCGGGGAGTTCAGAAGCTATCAGTATACCAGTTTCATCCTCACCCTACTTCCAACTTCACAGATACATTAACTCTTAGCATTATTTAGTTTTCCATGCGTTCCATTCATTTCCATTGCATGTCTCAGACTTATTGTTCAAGTCATCTTATTTTTTCAAACCATCTTCATAGCTGAGAAGCATTGGTTTCTAAATAAATGGAAAAGTAAAAACTTCTGCATCATCTACTGTATAAAATCTAGTATGTAAAAAATCTGTGTCCTCTTTCTTTTTTCTGTTCAAAACCCCAGAATTCCTTCTTCATCTGTAACCTTCATCTATACCAAGTTATGTTCTCTAGGTCTTGTATCTATAACCTGGCTGTAGAGACTGCAGATTTGGTGACCTCCACTTCTCACCAGAAGATCCCAGGCTCAATAATGTGATTTCCTATCATGATTGTGTATTTCGTTTATTTGTGCTTTTGTTTTTTTTCCTTCTCTTCTTTTAAGAACCATAACTATTTTATTTTTCCTTCAACATGTCTATATGCGGCCTCGTTTTTTGCAAAACAAGTCAGAGTTTTGAATGATGACATTTATTTATCTATAAAGTGGTCTGAAAAGAGAAAAACAAGTGAGGCCAAATAATGAAAAGTATTGAATCAATGTTTTTTTTTGTTTCTGTTTTCTGTTTTCATGTCTTGTTAGTGTGATACAATTCTATATACATTTTTATGTTGTGCTTAAAAAATGTGAACTTTGCAATTTGTGTTGCAATTTTCTAAAACCTGTAACATTTTTTTTCCATTAATAGAGCTATATAAGGGCTTGTTTTTAGCATGGACAGATGATGGTTTCATTGCACCATTATGGTCTGTATATGATTAGGGATGAGCGAGTACCTTAATAATCGAGCTCGCTATACTCGCAACGAGTAGGTACCGGTACTCGCCTACTCGTTGCGAGTATAGCGAGTACAAATACTTTCGCAGTGTATCCATAGATACACTGTGAAAGTAGCCTAAAAGTGAGTAAAAGTTATTAAAAAATAATAAACTTACATACTCACCGTCCAACGCCTGCACTTGGATCGGCAGAGAAGCCATCCGATTGTTGGAAAAGGACCTGTCTCTACCAGCCAATCAGATGGCCGGTAGCGATCACGTGCAATCACTCAAAATATTTCCAGAATCCATCCCTTCCTCAACCCTCAATCTACTAAACTAGTAGTGCATGCCCTCATCATCTCCCGTCTCGACTACTGCATTCTCCTCCACTGCGACCTCCCTGCTAACACTCTCACACCTTTCCAATCTGTCCTTAACGCAGCTGCTTGACTCATCCACCTCTTTCTTCGTTATTCCTCCACTTCTCCCCTCTGCAAATCCCTCCACTGGCTCCCAATTCACCAACAAATCCAATTCAAACAACTAACACTGACTTACAAAGCTGTCCACAATCTACACCCCCCCCCCCATATATCTCTTAACTAATCTCCCAATATCATCCAACTTGTAATCTTCAATCCTACTAAGACCTTCTCCTTTCCTCCACACTTGTAGGTTCTTCATCTAACTGCCTGCAAGACTTCGCCCGAGAATCCCCCATTCTCTGGAATTCTGCACCCCAAAATGTCTGACTGACCCCCACACTCGGAAGCTTCATGAGGAACCTGAAAACCAATCTCTTCAGAACAGCCTACAGCCTGCAATGAGCACAGTGCCACCTCACCACCACTGGACCCGGTGCTCCACCACCACTGGACCTGGTGCTCCACCATCATTGGACCTGGTGCTCGACAACCATCGGACCTGGTGCTCCACCACCACCAGAGCAGCCCAACCTACTGTCTCTCTCCCCACTGCCCTGAAGAATGTAAGCCCACAAGGGCAGGGTCCTCTCTCCCCTCTGTGTCGGTCTGTCACTGTTAGTTTGTTCATTGTATTTTTAACTTGTTTGTATGTAACCCTTTCTCATGTAAAGCACCATGGAATCAATAGTGCTCTATAAATAAATAATAATAATAATAATAATAATAAATTGTAGATTATAACAAACATAAACATCACAGATGAGGATAATGTAACCCTTAGTGACTGAGCTCATTTTGAACTTAAAGAGGACCTGTCACCAAACCAGGCATGGTGATCTAATTACAGCACTGGATGCAGCATGTCTGCAGCATGCAGACAAGGGGTCACCCAGCACTTGAGCAGCCCTGTACCCCGAGATAATACACTTAGAAAACTTACATGCTCCAGCCATTAAGGAGGCGGCTAGGGGCAGGAGCCACGGGCAGTTTCACATCCCCTGCATGTTTAATCTGCCCACCGCTGCCATTGTCTCCCTCTTCAGCAGAATTTAAACAGAGTTTTTTTTTCCTCAGAACTTGCCGTTTGGTCCCTCCCCTCAGGGGGCGGGGCTAAACTGACTTTCTGGGAGAAAAAAAAACTCTGTTTAAATGCTGCTGAAGAGTAATAGAATTATTGGCAGCGGTGGGCAGATTAAACATGCACGGGGGTGTGAATCTGCCCTTGGCTGCAGCCCCTAGCCACCTCCTTAGTGACTGGAGCATGTAAGTTTTCTAAGTGTATTATCTCGGGGTACAGGGGTACAGGGCTGCTCAAGTGCTGGGTGACCCCTTGTCTGCATGCTGCAGACATGCTGCATCCAGTGCTGTAATTAGATCACCATGCCTGGTTTGGTAACAGGTCCTCTTTAGTGACCAAGTCAAAATTTAGAAATCTGACCAGTGTCCATTTATGTAGTAATAACACTGGAATGCTTCAATGGATCCTAGTGATTCTGAGATTGTTTTTTCATGACACTTTGTACTTTATATTAGAGGTAATTTTAGGCTAATTTTTGTGTTTATTTGTAAAAATATCAGAATTTTGACAAGAATTTTGAAGAAAAAAAATTGCAATTTTCAAAGGTTCAATTTTTATATCATTAAACCAGTTAGTCATACTGTACAAAATAATACATTAACATTTCCCATATGTCTACTTTATATCTGCATCATTTTTCATATGTAATTTTTTTTTTTGCTATGCTAGAAGGGTTAAGAGTTAAGCAGTAATAATTAATTTTTTCAAACAAATTACAAAACTTGTTTCTTTAGGGTTCAGATTTAAATGGACTTTAGGGGGCCTATATTTTGGAAGCTCCCCAAAAGTGAAAACATTTTAAAAATCGCACCCCTCAAACACTTCAAATCTGCTGTCAGGAAATTTGTTAACACTTCAAGGTGCTACACAGGATTTAATGCAAAGTGAAATAGCATGGCAAAGTGTTAAGCTGGTTTCACGCTGCAGTTTTTTTCCTGATCAGGTTGCATCCAGTTTGTGTGCCAAAACCAGGAGTGTCTCCAAAACCCAGAACAGGTGTCAATCTTTCAACTATAGTTTTTCTCTGCAAGTTCCTCTCCTGGTTTCTCTCCGGGTTTTGGCACACAAACCTGATCGAACCTGATCAGGGAAAAAAACTGCAGTGTGAAACAAGCTTTACGCCAGGGTCAGACTACGGTTTTTAGCAGATGTCACGGACTGCATGCAGCGTTTCCCTGTCCGCTCTGCTTAAGTGGACGCTATTTAGCTGGATGTGTGGGCGTGTACCAAGATCAACATCGGGTAACCAGGGACAGCGTTGAGCTGTAGCCGTGATGTCCGTGACATCTGCTAAAAACGGTAGTCTGACCCTGGCTTTACCCAGTTTCTTGTGAGTGCGCTAATACCCCACATGTGGTCACAAACCTCTGTTTGGACAAACGGGAGGGCTTGGAAGGGAAGGAGCGCTAATTGAATTTTGGAAAACAAATGTGGTTGAAATAAATTGTGAGCATCATGTTATATTTGCAGGGCCACTAAGATACCTAAATAGCAGAAAATCCCCACAAGTGCCTTGATTTTGGAAACAGAACCCCTTAAGGATTTTATCCAGGAGTAAGGTGAACATTTTGAACCACAGGTATTTAACAGAATTTGATAACATTAGATCATCATATTGAGAAATTTTAAGTAAAAAAAAAAGTTGCTTTAGAGCCAAAATACAAAAAACTACGTCATTGCTAGCGGCCACCTGATTGGCCAATTTGCAAGGTCCTAAATGTACTATCAGGACCTTGCAAATTGGCCAATCAGGTGGCTGCTAGCGATCACGTGGTTGTGACGTGGCACCATCTGATTGGCCAGATCGCTACCGGCCATCTGATTGGCTGGTAGTGAAAGGTCCTTGTCCAGCGATCGGAGGTGAGGTTTTCCGGTGTGGGTGCAGGCGTCGGACAGGTAAGTATGTAAGTTTGTTTTTTAACAACTTTTACTCACTTTTAGGCTACTTTCCATAGATACACTGCAAAAGTATTAGGACTGCTCGCTACTCCCGAGTACACATAAGTACTCGGAGAGTAGCAAGTAGCCCGAATACCGCTACTATTCGGCGAATACCGAATAGTAGCGAGTATACTCGCTCATCCTGAGTGGGGGGATGAAGACGATGGGGAGCAATATGTGCAAGCAATGAGATCATAAGGAGCCATCTTTGTGAGAGGAGACAATGGATAACAGGAACTGTGAAAGATGGTGTGGACAGCATGGACTGCAGAGCTGTCTGTGTGTGAGAGAAGACAATAGGAAGTGTGATTATAGGCAGCAGCTGGTATAAGAAATATGAGCATAGCGAGCAATCTATGCAACAGAGAGGGTTAAGGGAGCAGAAAAAAAGTTTTTGTGCGCACCATGAGTAGACATGAGCAAGCAAGTGGAAGTTTGGGTTCTGCAGGATTTTATATAAAGTTCTGTTCTAGACCAAAATGTGACCCAAAACTTACTGGAATTCATTGATTGAGCAGTTCATCTCTCCGTGTACATACAGCCAGCCATAAGTTACACACTTCTTGGGAAATTTACTCCCATTGCGAGCCATTCAAAAACTATAAGCAGCTCATGCTGTTCCAAGAATCAAGTGTACCTGAGCACAGCAATGCTTGCTTCAGTAGTTTACTCCAAACTGAAACACTTAGTTTCTTTGTAAAGTCTGTGTTTGCCATGAACTCTGAACTTTAAAGTTCGCTCATCCCTAACCATGAGATCACTCTCATAGCACCATGATATACATTTCAAATGGTGCAAAGGAAATGGAACTGAGTCCCAACATCAAGTACTTAAACCTAGGAAAACATTAAGATGTTATCCACCTCATTCAAGTAAATTTGTCACTTTAACAATAAAAATATTTTTGTTTATAAAGTCAAAAAACGGGCGCCAGAAGACATTAACGGCAC
The DNA here is from genome assembly GCA_033576535.1 of Allobates femoralis. Lineage (NCBI taxonomy): Eukaryota > Metazoa > Chordata > Amphibia > Anura > Aromobatidae > Allobates > Allobates femoralis. Next base: position 516,602,868 of record JARQOC010000002.1, read on the forward strand.
ATCTATAACTGGTCTGGTTTTCTCTCAGCGAACCTCAGTACACCTGGGAATGGTGTTGCACGGCAATATGAAGACAAACCAAGTTGCTCAGCGAGTAGAGAAAAGAAAGGTGGCACTCACTAAATGGTTGAAACTCTGTTTATTCGATCTGTCCTGCAGGCGACATTGCGGGAAGATCAGTGCGGGGAGAGGGAGTGACGGTATACCGTTTTGCAGGGTTACCGCTTCAAAGGGTCCAATTCACGGCGTCTGACATCAGATCCTCTTACTAAATAGGGAGAATCTGGTCACGTCACCGCCTAATACACAAGTGCAATTAAAAACACAAAATAACCATTAGTAACGTTATTACAGTTAAAGGTAGAAAGAATCTAATAACATTCTTAGCTTAACCCGTTTACGACTAATGACGAGTATACTCGTCATGAAAAGATGTCAGTTCCCGCATCATGACGAGTATACTCGTCATGGCTTTGAACTGTCACTGCTTCTAAACGAACAGTGACAGTTCAATTCTAAAAGCTGTCAGTGACAGCCAAGGGTTAGGGGAAGAGGTGTGGGGACCCTCGTTAACCCCCCCCTGCCCAGGACCCCTCCGATCGGCAGTGTAAAACTGAAACTGCCGATCGGAGCGATTCAGACAGATTTACCCCTCCAGGTCTGATTGGAGCTCTCCAATCAGATCTAGAGGGGCCGATCGGTGGGTGCCCTCCCCCTACTCAGCCCCCTCCCGCTCCAGGACACATGCGACCCCCCCTGGATCATATTTATCTGCCGGCGGGCTGCACACCCGGCGCACCCGCCAGCCATCACCTAAGGCTCCAGCCCCCGCTCCATCCAGCCCCCCCCATGTCCTGTCCCGCCCCCCTGTGTCCAGCCCCCCTGTGTCCAGCCCCCCCCCCACCTGTGTCCGGCCTGCACCCCCCATACCCATCCCGCCGTCCACCCGCCCTCCTCCTTCTCTCCTCCAGGCTGCCTTCTTTTCTGCCGGCGGGCTCATGCGCCCGCCGATCCAGGTGCAGGGCCCCCTCCCCCTGCTCGTGCTCCCCCCCCCAGCTGGTACCCCATCCAACCCCCTGCCCCCCCCAAGCCCCGCTCACCTACTCCGGCGGGCTGCACGAGCTCGTCGGCCTCCGCTCCTCCTCTGCAGTCTCCGGTGTGGCCCCTCCTCTTCTCAGGGGCTTCTCCTCCTCATCCATCGGTGGGTAAGTATGAATGAATGAATGAATGAATGAATGAATAGATGGATGGGTGGATGGATGGATGGGTGGGTGGATGGATGGATGGGTGCGTGCGTGGATGGATGGGTGCATGCGTGCGTGGATGTGCGTGCTTGGATGTGCGTGCGTGGATGTGTACGTGCGTGGATGTGTTTGGATGTGCATGTGTGGATGTCAGCGTGCGTGCGTGGATGTGTGCGTGTGTGGATGTCAGCGTGCGTGGATGTCAGCGTGCGTGGATGTGCGTGCGTGGCTGTGCACACGTGGATGTGCGTACGTGGATGTGTGAGTACGTGGATGTGTGCGTGGATGTGCTTGGATGTGGATGTGTGCGTGGATGTGTGTGTGGATGTGCGTGGATGTCAGCATGCGTGCGTGGATGTCAGCGTGCGTGAATGTCAACGTGCGTGGATGTGTGTGCGTGGATGTGCGTGCGTGGATGTCAGCATGCGTGGATGTGTGCGTGTGTGGATGTGCATGCTTGGATGTGCGTGCGTGGATGTGCGTGCGTGGATGTGCGCGTACGTGGATGTGTGCGTGCGTGGATGTGCGTGTGTGGATGTGCGTGCTTGGATGTGCGTGCTTGGATGTGCGTGCTTGGATGTGCGTGCGTGGTTGTGTGCGTGCGTGGATGATGGGTGCATAGGTGGATGAATGGGTGCAACAAGGGATCAAGTGTCCTCTTGTTATAGTCTCTGGGATCATAGTCATGGTGCACTGTATAACAGATCATTGTCATACAGTGCACCATAACTCTGACCCCCGAGAGTGTAGGAAGAGGACACTTGATCCCTTGCTGCAGTCTCTGGATTGAGCAGAGGCGATCGAGCGTCGTGGGACCTTCGTTGTGGACTACGTCGGAGGCGATCGAGCGTCGTGGGACCTTCGTTGTGGACTACGTCGGATCTTTATAATAAAGATGGAGTCCGAATTTTGTTTGTGTTTTTTTTTTCAAATAAAAAGATTTTTCTATGTGTGTATTTTCTGACTATTTACCAGAGATTCCTAATGGCGGGTCTAACATTGGCCCTATATTATGAATCTCGGGCTTAGTGCCAGCTGCCAATAAAAAGCTGGCATTAACCCCTTTATTACCCAGTTTGCCACTGGCACCAGGGCAACTGGAAGAGTCTGGGTACAGCGCCAGAAAATTGCGCTTCAATGAATGCGCCATTTTCTGGAGCGGCTGCGGGCTGCAATTCGCAGCATGGGAGGCCCAGAACGCTTGGGCCTTTCCATGCTGCGGATTCCAGCCCCCAGCTGCTTAGTTGTACCTGGCTGGACCAAAAATATGGCGGAGCCCCACGTCATTTTTTTTTCTAGAATTAGTTCTAGAAAAAAAAAGGCTTTGCTGTATTTCTGGTTGCCAGCCAGGTACAACGAGGCAGCTGGGGGTTGGTGGCAATCCGTAGCTGCCAAGTTGTACCTGGCTGGACTAAAAATATGGCGAAGCCCCACGCCATTGTTTTCTAGAATTAGCCCTAGAAAAAAAATAAAAATGGGCTTCGCTGTATTTATGGTTGCCAGCCAGGTACAATGAGGCAGCTGGGGGATGCTGACAGTCCGTAGCTGCCAAGTTGTATCTGGCTGGACCAAAAATATGGCGGAGCCCCACGCCATTTTTTTTCTAGAAGTTGTCCTAGAAAAAGAATAAAAATGGGCTTCGCTGTATTTAGATGCATAGTGAACACTTTAAACCCCAGGTGCTTCACAAATTGATCCGTAAAAATGAAAAAAGAACATTTGTGTGAAAAAAAAGTACTTTTTCCTTCTTACGGATCAATTTGTGAAGCACCTGGGGGTTCAAAGTGCTCACTATGCATATAGATGCATTCCTTGGGGGGGTCTAGTTTCCAAAATGAGGTCACTTGTGGGGAGCTGCAATGTTTAGGCACACATGGGTTCTCCATATGCGACATAGTGTACGCTAATAATTCCAATTGTTAGCGGACACCATGTTGGGTACGGAGAGCCCCTGTGTGCCTAAACATTGGAGCTCCCCCACAAGTGACCCCATTTTGGAAACTAGACCTCCCAGGGAACTTATCTAGATGGGTGGTGAGCATTTTGAAAGCCCCAGTGGTTCACAAATTAATCTAAACATAAAAAAAGAAACTTTTTATCGAAAAAAAAAGTACTTTTTCATTTTTACGGATGAATTTGTGAAGCACCTGGGGGTTCAAAATGCTCACCACCCATCTAGATAAGTTCCCTGGGGGGTCTAGTTTCCAAAATGACAAGAAAAGAGAGGGGGGGGGACAAGAGGCGCAATAGTGCCCTTATCACTAGACACTAAAAACAAGTAGGTGAGAAAAGGTTCACTCACCTAGTCCAGTTGTGCCACCCACAACTGGTTAGAAGGCCTGATAGAATAAGTGTCCTGATGGCTGCTGCTGGACTTCCACCGGTCTCCACTCGGGTAGACGAAATAGAAGCTCTGGGAAAGGGAAGGTGTGTCACAGTCCGCGCTGCCAGGAAATCCGCTCGTGAATAACGCTAGTAGTTGGTGTTCAAATCAATCCTTTTTATTCATCCAACGCGTTTCAACGCCCTCCTGGCGTCTTCCTCATTTCCTTAAGGGACCCTTAGTGACGGAGCCAATTTCCACCTTAATGACCAGACCGTTTTTTGCAATTCTGACCAGTGTCCCTTTATGAGGTAATATCTCTGGAACGCTTCAACAGATCCTAGCGATTCTGAGATTGTTTTTTCGTGACATATTGGGCTTCATGTTAGTATTGAATTTTGGTCGATAATTTTTGTGTTTATTTATGAAAATATAAAATAATTGGCAAAAATTTGAAAATTTGACAATTTTCTAATTTGTAATTTTTATTCTGTTGAACCAGAGCGTTATGTGACACAAAAGAGTTAATAAATAACATTTCCCACATGTCTACTTTACATCAGCACAATTTTGAAAAAAAAATTTTTTTTGGTTAGGACGTTATAAGGGTTCAAAGTTCATCAGCAATTTTTCATTTTTCCAGCAAAATTTACATAACCTTTTTTTTTAGTGACCACATCACATTTGAAGTCTCTTTGAGGGGTGTACATGACAGAAAACACCCAAAAGTGACACCGTTCCGAAAACTACACCTCTCAAGCTACTCAAAACTACATGCAAGAAGATTATTAACCCTTCAGGTGCTTCACAGGAACTAAAGCAACGTGGAAACAAAAAATGGCCATTTTAATTTTTCTGACAAAAATGTTATTTTAGCCTCAATTTTTTCATTTTCACATGGGCAGCAGGATAGAATGCATCCTAAAATTTGTTGGCCAATTTCTCCTGAGTACACTGATACCTCATATGTGGTCATAAACCACTGTTTGGGCGCACGGCAGGGCTCAGAAGGGAAGGAGCGCAATTTGACTTTTGGAGCTAATCTACCATTCAAAAAGTGAAATGGTGCTCCTTCTCTTCTGAGCCCTACCGTGCGCCCAAACAGTGGTTTATGACCACATATGAGGTATCGGTGTACTCAGGAGAAATTGGCCAACAAATTTTAGGATGCGTTTTATCCTGTTGCTCATGTGAAAATGAAAAAATTGAGGACAAAAGAAAATTTTTGTGAAAAAAAAGTACTTTTTCATTTTTATGGATCAATTTGGAAAGCCCCAGAGGGTTCAAAGTGCTCACTATGCATCTAGATAAGTTCCTTGGGGGGTCTAGTTTCCAAAATGGCATCACTTGTGGGGGAGCTCCAATGTTTAGGCACACAGGGGCTCTCCATACGCGACATGGTGTCCGCTAACAATTTGAATGGAAAATTAGTTCCAATTGTTAGCGAACACCATGTCACGTATGGAGAGCCCCTGTGTGCCTAAACATTGTAGCTCCCCCACAAGTGACCCCATTTTGGAAACGAGACCTCCCAAGGAACGTATCTAGATTGGTGGTGAGCACTTTGAACCCCCAGATGCTTCACAAATGAATCTGTAAAAATGAAAAAAGAAAATTTTTGTGGAAAAGAAAGTACTTTTTCATTTTTACGGATCAATTTGTGAAGCACCTGGGGGTTCAATGTGCTCTCTATGCATCTAGATAAGTTCCTTGGGGGGTCTGGTTTCCAAAATGGGGTCACTTGTGGGGGGGCACTAATGTTTAGGCACACAGGGGCTCGCCATACACGACATGGTATCCACTTACAATTCCAATTGTTAGTGGACACCATGTCACGTATGGAGAGCCCCTATGTGCCTAAACATTGGAGCTCCCCCACAAGTGACCCCATTTTGGAAACTGGACACCCCAAGGAACTTATCTAGATGCATAGTGAGCACTTTGAACCCCCAGGTGCTTCACAAATTGATTCGTAAAAATGAAAATGTACTTTTTTTCACAAAAATTTTCTTTTTTTCCTTTTCACAGACTAATTTGTGAAGCACTTGGGGGTTGAAAGTGCTCACTATGCATCAAGATATGTTCCTTGGGGGGTCTAGTTTCCAAAATGTGGTCACTTGTGGGGAGCTCCAATGTTTAGGCACACAGGGGCTCTCCATATGCGACCTGGTGTCCGCTAACAATTTGAATGGAAAATTAGCTCCAATAGTTAGCGGACACCATGTTGCATATGGGGAGCCCCTATGTGCCTAAACATTGGAGCTCCCGCACAAGTCACCCCATTTTGGAAACTAGACACCTCAAGGATTATATCTAGGGGTATAATGAGCATTTGGAACCTACAGCTACTTCACAGAATTTGATAATGTCATATTGAACATTTTCTTTTTTTCACACAATTTCTCACTTTTAGAGCATGTGCACAAGATATGGAGACACCGTGTCCTGGTCGTCTCCTCCCCTGCTTTTTTTTTAGTACTTCTTTATTAAATTTAAAAAAAAAACGATGTGGGGCTTCGCCATATTTTTGGTCCAGCCAGGTACAACAGGCAGCTACGGGCTGCCACCAACCCCTTCTGCCTAGTTTTACCTGGCTGGAAACCAAAAATATAGGGAAGTCCCTTTTTTTTTTTAATTATTTCATGTAATAATTTTTAAAAAAATGGTGTGGGCTTTGCCATATTTTTGGGCCAGCCAGGTACAACTAGGCAGCTGGGGGCTGGAATCCTCAGCGTAGGGAGGCCCAAGCTTTCTGGGCCCCCCCGCTGTGAATTGCAGCCCGCAGCCGCCCCAGAAAATGGCGCATTCATAGAAGCGCCATTTTCTGGCGCTGTATCCAGCTCTTCCAGCTGCCGTGTAGCGGTGGCAGACTGGGTAATAAGGGGTTAATGCCAGCTTTTTCGCAGCTGGCACTAAGCCCGAGATTCATAATGTCTGGCCAATATTAGACCGGACCATTAGGAATCTCTAGTAATTTGTAAAGAAGACACAAGACAGAGAAAAATATTTTTATTAGAAAAAAAACACAAACACTATTTGGACTCCATCTTTATTATTCTTTGACGTCCGACGTAGTCCAGTGGGAAGGTCCGACGTAGTCCAGTGGGAGGTCCCGCGACGATTCTCAGTTTTATAGCATATGGGGCATCCCCCATATGCTATAAAAGCAGGTTCATTGCCAGGAGGATGACAGGTCATGAACTCAGTGAGTTCATGACCTATCAGAATCCTCGGGTCACAAGGGGTTAAGTATGCTCTTCATGGCGGTCTCCACATCAGGTCAACATCAGTGGTGATCTATCAGGATCCTGGGATCCCATAGGGACCCTGGGATCACCACTGATGGTGATCTGATGTGGAGATCACCATGAAGAGCACAGTTAACAAGGGGTTAACTGTGTTGTTCATGGTGGTCTCCACATCAGATCACCATCAGTGGTGATCTATCAGGATCCTGGGATCCCATAGGGATCCTGGGATCACCACTGATGGTGATCTGATGTGGAGATCACCATGAAGAGCACAGTTAACAAGGGGTTAACTGTGCTGTTCATGGTGGTCTCCACATCAGATCACCA
>JARQOC010000002.1:516610112-516739710 GCA_033576535.1 Allobates femoralis
GGATTATGCTATTAAAATGTATGGCTAATTGAACTTATAATAGACACTCAGCTTTTGAATTCAGGAAACAAAGACAAATCGCTCTTGCTATAAGTTTAGCACACAGCCCTTAAATGTATTAGCTATCAATAAACATGACTCTTTAATTCCCATGGTTACCTTCAGAATTAAGCTGTACATTTATGCTACTATAAGAAACACTTTCATTAGCCTATGTACCACCAATGGTGGCAGACCAAGAGGCTGTTATTGGGCCCATGAATCGGGGGTACCCAAGGCTAGCACCGCACTTTCAGCTGTTTTGGCATCGAAGATGTCGATACAGCTGAAAGAAATGATGACAGAGGGAGTGGTCTTTTCCCTCTTCCATCATTCTCCTGCTGTGTCTGCGTTCTGATATCTCAGGGCAGTGAGCAAAATGACATCACAATGTGCAGAGCTGTAAAAGAGACAACACTGCGGAGACCGGGCAGCAGGGGAAAGAGGAGTAGTGAGTATTTATTATTTATATACGGTACACACAGTTACCAGAAGTTTACATACGCTATAGAAAAAGCAACACATGCATATTTTTCTCACTATCTGACTTGAAACAGAGTAAACCTTACCTGTTTTAGGTCAATTAGGATGACATTATTATTTAAATTTGCCAAATGCCAAAATAATGAGAGAGTGATTGTTTTAAGACATTTTTATTACTTTCTGCATACATTAAGATTACTATGCCTTTAAACAATTTGGGACAGCATATATGATGATGTCATGTGTGTGGGATGTTTCTGATAGGTTTATTGGCAGTATCCGAGTTAACTAGACATGCCAGTGGATGTATCTTAATGCGTACTTGAAACACACGCTTGTTTGTGTGGCAGCATGGGAAAGTGTAAAGCCAAAATATCAGGAAGAGAATTATGGACTTGCAGAAGTCTGGTTCATCCTTTGGAGTAGTCTAACTTTCCATGATTGGCTGTTGCACCCAAACAGCGCTCCCACAATCTGACCCAGTGTCTGCGGTGGGTTGCCATACACAGATGGACAGTGTTGCAGTTACTATGGAAACAGTGTAATCTGATGACCTCCCCACTTTTAGCCGCATGCGCAAGATTCCCACTCTGGTGTCTGCATAAAGCAAAACACTAAACAGGGTGGGATATGGCACCTGAGGCTCGCACAGGTATAATTCAATATGACAGTAGAGCAGAGCACATGGTGCCTGCTCAGGCCTGAGAGGGATCAGCACAGGTGTCGGAAAGAAGACTGGGACAATAGAATAGACAGCGTCCAGAAGAATGAGGCGGTGGAGGAAGACCAGTGAGGCGGTGAGGACCGGATGGAGTGAAGACCCATTGGACCCATAAGTATTACATTACATACAGAGCAGGAAAGTTTATAAAGTTGTTTATTCGGGATTATAGACACCTTTGTAAAATACAGCATATGCGCTGCAGAACGTGGAATTTTTAGTTTAAAAACTACAAAAGGAGTTACGGGTACCCTTTAAGGGCAATGGGTCCAACTACTAATGAAATGTATGTAAACTTGTGACTTTGCAAAAAGTAGTAAAAATGCCTTAAAACATTCTCTCTCTTTTTTGATGTTCTGAATGCTATCAACAAAGATCTATGAGCACATTCTGAACATCAAAAAACGCTTCCTGGGACATTCCCTATTCAAGCACTATAATCACAATCCAAGCACTAGAAAGAAAAACTTAATGCCTGTAGTAAAACATCCCAGTTCTTTGTCATATAAATAGTCCACAAAGATTGGAGAGGTGGAAATTTTACTAACAAAATATTGAGATGTGAAAGTAAGTAGATTTATAATTTAAATTCCCTTGCCACAACAGGACTAAAGAAGGAAATAGAATTATGTGCTTTCTGATACAAATTACATATTGAATCTAATAAATGCTGATAAAATTAACTAAAAATAACCTTTTTGTACTAATAGCCAAACAATTTTCCTTTTCAAAGCGGCACATATCTAATAATTGTAAAAATATACATACCAGTTCACACCATATAACCAATTTTATTCTACCCATTCCAGTTTTACACTCCTTTTATTCACCCTGCAAGATCTAGCGGTCTGATTAATAAGCACAATCAGGTGTAAGCATTAACCAATCAATAAAGTGACTGCATGCAGACTGCGAGACACCCTGACGGAGAAGGGTATAGTTCCTTAGAAACACTTCAATAAATCTTGACAGTCGGCTACCACATGTACAGTACCCAGCTCGTTCTCTCCCCTTCTCTGTTGAGAAAGCTGACGTCAGATGCTGACCCAAACAGCGTGACAAAAAGGAAGCACTGGCCACGGCGTGCTCTCTGTGCGCTCCCACCACCCGCAGCTTCACACTCCACAGCCGGCAAGGAATACTTGTAAGCCTGCCAAAAGACACAACAAGAGCGTTGTAGAAGCAAGTTTCTGAGATTGGACCCCATAGCAGCAGAATCCTTAGAGTGAAGGATATAAGGCAGATTATTTTATAACACTAATTGATTATTTTGGTTCCAGTAAACCAGCTGGTCACTCCAGAACTCTCCAGCGCTTTGTTTTCATCCACTTTTCACGGCTTCTTGAAGTATATTTTGTTCATGACTCTGTTTTCTTACACTCCGCACTACATTGCAACCCAAAATCCTTTGGTAATCTTCAGATATCATGATGCCTTGCATACAGTCAAGGCACACAGCACCAGAGGAAACAAAACAACCCCAAAGCATCTTTGAATTGCTAGGGTCACACTTGAGCCCTGGAACTGTTAAAAGCATCAGTTTTTCAACTTAGAATTCTTGAAAAACTGATGCTTTTAACGGATCCATAGTCTCCCATGCAAAAAAACAGTGTCAAAATGCACTGCTAAAAGACGCTATGCGTTTTTTTACTGCACCCAAAAACGATGCTAGCAGTAACACATAACGTTTTTTTTTACGTGGGGCCCTATGGGAAATGCATCCGTTAACATAAAGGACGTACATAAAGGAGGAAGGAGCTGGGTAGGAGGCTCCGAAACGCGTCGGAAAATAAAGGCTGTAGCTGAACCAGACATTCCTGTGTCTGTGTTTCTTTGGTCTCAGAGCAGCAGCGCGGACACTGAAAGTGTTCCTAAACCCACAAACTGACCCACCCCGTATCTTTAGACCTGTCCCTGCACCCCCTCTTATCATTTCTAGCCATCCCTTTTGCAGAAAAAATCACTTTTGTAAAGTAGAGAAAAAGTTATATTACTTTGTCCTATGTGAGTTCTCTCTTTCTGTGGAAGCCGCAAATAGGCGAGGCCTGTCTGCTGCTGCCTTGTAATTATGCACGCCCCTCTCTGCTTCTAAGAGCCTGGCCGCGTCATGAAAGGGGGAGGGGCTCCGGCATGACGCGATTTAGCCCCGCCTCTTTCATGACGCGGCCAGGCTCTTACCAAGGCATCAAGCAGAGAGGGGCATGCATAATTACAAGGGAGCAGCAGACAGGCCCCGCCTATTGCGGCTTCCTGAGAAAGAGAGAACTCACACAGGACAAAGTAATATAACTTTTTCTCTACTTTACAAAAGCGATTTTTTTCTGCAAAAGGGATGGCTAGAAATGATAAGAGGGGGTGCAGGGACAGGTCTAAAGATGTGGGGGCGTCAGTTTGTGGGTTTAGGATCACTTGAAGCACTTTGTCCAAGAAATCAACAGTTTTTCCTGGCCCATATTTATAGTTCTGTGTAAAATTATGTACAATTTGTCTTTTTCTCCTCTGTTTTTGTTTGTCTTGATCTAATATAGACAAAGGCAATAAACATAAGCCTGAAAAAACATTTATGGTTGCAATAATTTTGTGGGAGAAATACTTCATGTTATGAAACAACTTCAAGGATGCCAACACTTTCTTCTTTCTTTCAATTATCTTTTTATTGAAAATGAGATAAACATACAATCCAAAACATTTGAATAACATTAAATCAAATTTGAATCAAAAAATACATGTATACAAAAGCACATTAATCAGGACATAACTTTGCGTAAGTTCAGCTAATTCAACGTCCTGCCATTGCCTCTTTCAAGACGTCTCTGTAGCTGACATCTGAAAATATTAGGCAGTCCATTCAACAGATTAATTAATAGCTGACAATATAATAATTTATTGTAACAAACAAGTCAAAATAAAAGAACATCAGAGTAAAAAGTAAAAGAAGAAAAAGATGGAAAAGAGGGGGCGAGAGAAGAGAAAAAGAAAGGGTGAAAGGTGAGGGGGGAAAGAAGCTCTGAGGACTAAATCATCAGGTAATTTTGTTTCATAGTTCCGCTGGGACCATATGAATTAATGTATCCTGTGAGTAGCCAACACTTTCTGCCATGACTGTAGAGGTGTCCATATATCTTAAACAGCTCAGTCTTCGGCTGTCATTTATCTATTATGATCACTCCATATACCTGAATGGTCAAGCAAACGTTTGGAGGAGAGAGGAGAAAACACGACCCCCAGGGGCTGGCTTAGCTACCTGGGAAAGAAAGGACCATGCATTGGCATTCAAATCTATCTTCACTCTAAAGAATCGTGATGCCTCCAATAGGCATTAGATAATAGGCCGTTATCAACGACATAGGCAGATTTGTGTAACTTTCCTATAATGTGTATGGGAACATTTAGGTTGGAGGAAATGGAATCTTCAGTGTTTCGACAATCTTTTTTATGCATATTTACATACCTTGATACCTGAACAGAATCACTCTTCTATTTAGTAAAAAGCATGGTGACATTAACAGCTGGAAAGGGTTAATAATTAGAATAACAATAACAAGCTTTTTTTTAGTTAATAATGGTGTTATTAATGAGATTTTTATGAAAGGCAGAATTCTCAGGTGTAATTATGAAAATTGATCTTTTGCATTTTTCTTATTCTTTGAAATCAGATAAATGATTTAACTACATGTATTATTTCTGATAAATATTCAAGAGTGCATTTAAACAAGGCTTCACATTTTCTTCTTTCTCATAGACCTCCCATTTAAATAAATGTGTAATTGCTCCACTTTCTCCCAGCCACTAGTTTAGATTAGCTGTCTAACCTGTACAGTGTGGATGTTTGCTGTGTGCATTTTTAATGGCTAATTATGAACTAGAGAAGTTCATATTTTTCACTTTCTTGAAGACTGATACAAAATTTACTACGGCTAATTTGTCAGATATACTGGAGTCAAGGATACAAGAATAGCTGTTACAAATAGAATTTTCTTCAGACTTATGAGAAGTATACACTATTTTCCACAATTGTGTGGTTACTTCAGAGTAATAAAGATACTTCATGCTGATCATAACAACAGAACAATTATGGACTGTCCATATAATGTGTGGAGGTTTCAGTTGCATCTAGTCCCCGATGCACGAAGAACCAAAAGTCCCTCTGCCACATAAGAAAACACCAGTAAATGGTGCGTAGTATGTGTCTATATTTATCATCTGGGCACAATCAGTTCAAGGTACTCACCTATTCAGTTATAACAAGAAGATGTGATGCTACTTAGGTCGGGTCACTCTAGCGAATGGCATCAAATGTGAGACACTCAGCTGAGGCTCTGCTGCGAGTGTGAGCTGAGTATCATGCAACTGGAATCCAATCCTACCATCAGATCACAGGTGTGAAGAGATTCATCTTCTCAATTGCCAGTCTCGTCATATGATGTCATCTGAGTGCAGTATAATGTTTCACTTGCACCCATAGACTTGTATATATATGAGTAGCTGACAATAGGCTAGGGTCACACTTGTGTCAGCCCTTACAGCTGACGTAAGCTCTAAAAGCTTAGAAATCTTCCCTGCAGCGCATAGCGTTAACGCTATGCGCTGCCAGAGAACGCTGCCCCATGGAAACCCTCTGTTTACCTTAGCAGCGGCCACACACAAAGTGCGCTATATCACAGCACACAAGAGCGTTTTCCTGTGCGCCGTGATAAAGCGCACTCCCTGTGTGGCCGCTGCTAAGTAAAACAGAAGGTTTCTATGGGGCAGCGTTCTTTGGCACTGCAGGGAAAATTTCTACGTTTTTAGCTTTAGTTTAAAATCACTGTAAGGCTAGGGTCACACTTCCGTCAGCCCTTACAGCTGATTAGGACTGAGGAGAAAATCGTAGGTCTGAGTTACAGCTGTGTTTAACATTAGGGTGAGTGCAATGTGAGATTTTCTTGCACTGCACTCGTGCAAGTCACATGCCAGTGTGACTTTGCCCTTACGTAAAGAGGTTTTCCTATGAAAAAAGTTCATCTTAGGCTGGGGTCACATTTGGAAAGGTAATTGTGGATACCGCATCCAGATCCGGATGCGGTAATCGCAATTGCCTTCAGACACATTTTTCTGTCCAAATCTGTTCTTAAAACCGGAATGCGGTAACCGGATTGCTCTGGATGTGTAATCCGGAGCAATCCGATTACCGTATGCTTTGTTCATCCCTGCTGCCGCAGGAATGAACAAAGGGTTAATGTTAATAATAGCTGTGGGCAACATGTCTCTAGGGGGTGCCCCCCCCCTAGAGACATGCTGTCCACTCAGGTGGGCATGAGAGGGGTTAATGTAGTCAGTATAGAATTGCCGGCTATCGTCGGCTTTGTGAATTTTATGAATGAATGCGGTGGCTCCTCACAGTAGAGGAGATACTTCACGTAATGTATGTAGTGTATGAGCCCCTGTCCTGAAAGTTGTAACATTAGTTCTATGGGCAGCGCACCTCCTTAGACCTAATGTTACAACTTTCAGGACCAAGGACAGGGGCTCATACAGTCTGTACATTACGTACAGTATCTCCTCTACTGTGCGGAGCCGCCGCATTCATTCATAAAATTCCCAAAGCCGACAATAGCCGGCAATAATATACTAACTACATTACCGGATGCGGTTACCGGATTGTGCCTTCTAAGTGCGACCCTAGCCAACCTTATATATGTGTCCCTGCTATATACAGTGTAATGGATGTGTCTCACCATACAGGGACATGGTCCGATCATAGCACATCTCCTGGCCTGAGATAATCTTATATATGTGTTCCTGCATACAGGGGCATGGTCTGATCATACCACATCTCCTGTACTGAGATAACCTTATATATGTGTCCCTGCTATGTACTGGGTAATGGCTGTGTCTGACCGTACAGGGACATGGTCTGATTATACCACATCTCCTGAGCTGAGATAATCTTATACAGTCATATGAAAACGTTTGGGCACCCCTCTTAATCTTACTCATTTTTTTTTTTTTTAAATTGGGTTTTTGCAACAGCTATTTCAGTGTGATATATGTAATAACTGATGGACACAGTAATATTTCAGGATTGAAATGAGGTTTATTGTACTAACCAAAAATGTGAAATATGCATTATTTCAAAATTTGACAGGTGCAAAAGTATGGGCACCCTTCTGACTTTCATGATTTGAATACTCCTAACTACTTTTTACTGACTTACTGAAGCACTAAATTGGGTTGGTAACCTCATTGAGCTTTGTACTTCATAGCGCGGTGTATCCAATCATGAGAAAAGTTATTTCAGGTGTCCACTTGCAAGTTGTTCTCCTATTTGCATCTTCTCTGAGGAGTAGCATCATGAGCTCCTCAAAACAGCTCTCAAATGATCTGAAAAAAAAAGATTGTTCAACACAATTGTTCAGGAGAAGGATGCAAAAAGTTGTCTCAGAGATTTAACCTGTAAGTTTCCACTGTGAGGAACATAGTAAGGAAATGGAAGACCACAGGGACAGTTCTTGTAAAGGCCAGAAGTGGCAGGCCAACAAAAATATCAGAAAGGCAGAGAAGAAGAATGGTGAGAACAGTCAAAAACAATCCACAGACCACCTCCAAAGATCTGCAGCATCATCTTGCTGCAGATGGTGTCATAATGTTCAAGAATCAGTGTCAAAGTTGAAGTTATGCCGGGGATGGATCTTTCAGCAAGACAATGATCCAAAACACCGCTCCAAATCTACTCAGGCCTTCATGCAGAGGAACAATTACAATGTTCTGGAGTGGCCATCCCAGTCCCCAGACCTGAATATCATTGAACATCTGTGGGATGTTTTGAAGCGGCTGTCCATGCGCGGCAACCATCAAACTTAACTGAACTGGAATTGTTTTGTAAAGAGGAATGGTCAAAAATACCTTCATCCAGGATCCAGGAACTCATTAACAGCTGCAGGAAGCAACTAGAGGCTGTTATTATTGCAAAAGGTGGATCTACTAAATATTAATGTCACTTTTCTGTTGAGGTGCCCATACTGTTGCACCTGTCAAATTCTGAAATAATGCATATTTCACATTTTCGGTTAGTACAATAAACCTCATTTCAATCCTGAAATATTACTGTGTCCATCAGTTATTACACATATCACACTGAAATAGCTGTTGCAAAAACCCAATTAAAAAAAAAAAAAAAATGAGTAAGATTAAGAGGGGTGCCGAAACATTTTCATATGACTGTCTATGTGTCACTGCTATGTACTGTGTAATGGATGTGTCTGACCATACACTGACATGGTCTGATCATACCACATCTCCAGGGCTGGGGAGGATGAAAAAAAATATACAGACATTACAGCATGGGATCATATATGATTCTTTTTGTGAGATAAAGCCTTTGGCCAGGGTCACACATACCATCCGTTTTTGCCTTAAATCCGTTTTTGGGAACATTTTGGACATTTTTTTCAAAGTCCAAAAACGCATATGCATTAACGCATGTGTCTGTGCGTTTTTCAAAAACAGATGCGCTTTTGTGCAGCATCCCTAAAAACGCTGCTAGCAGTGTTTCTGAGTGCAGTAACAAAACATGTGCGTGTTTTAACATGGGGCCCTATGAGAGATGCATGCGTTAACGCATGGTACATATAGGCACCATGCATTAATGCATGCGTTTTTGCTTGCGTTGTTGGTGAAAAAATGACTAAAGGTACCGTCACATGCGGCAATATTGCTAGGCAATTTCACTGGCAATTTGCTGGTTGCAGTGAAATCATGGACACATTTTTGTTGTTGTGTACAAATGGAACAATGTGTGACAGTACCTTAAGTCCAAAAAATTCCCAAAAATGTCCAGGACCTCAGGGGACACTATTGGCACCCTTAGAAAAACGGATCAGTTTTTCTAAGAGCTTAAAAAAGCAGATTGGGATGTGTGACTTTGGCCATTGGCCAGGGTCACACATAAGCCCAGGATCCGTTTTTGCCATCAGTCCAAAAACTGATGCTAAAAACGGATCCTGGACTTAAGTGTGACATGCATTTGTAAAAAAAACGCATGCGTTTTTTACTGCACCCAAAAACTGGCCAAGCTCACACATTCTTCTGCGCTTTTTTAAGCCCTTAGAAAACTACATCCTGTTTTCTAATGGTGCCAATAGTGCCCCCTGAGGTCCTGGATGTTTTGGGGAAAATTTTGGACTTAGTCATTTTTTCACCAAAAACGCATATGCGTTAATGCATGTTGCCTATATGTACCATGCGTTAACGCATGCGTCTCCCATACGGCCCCATGTTAAAAAAATGCATGCATTTTTTGAAAAACGCACAGACACATGCTTTATCGCATATGCGTTTTTGGACTTTGAAATAAAAAGTCCAAAATGATCCCAAAAAACAGATTTTAAGCCAAAAACGGATGGTATGTGTAACCCTGGCCACTCTGCTAGCAGTGTTTTTGTGGTGCAGTAAAAAAATTCATGCGTTTTTTTTAACATGGGGCCCTATGGGAAACACATGCGTTAACGCATGCTATATATAGGCACCATGCATTAACCCATGCGTTATTTAATGCTTTTTTTGGAAAAAATTACTAAGTCCAAAAAACGTTCAGGGGCACAGGGAGGCACAAAATGCAGCCTAGGAAAAACGGATTTGACATGGAAAACACTTCCAAAAACAGATTGGCATGTGTGACCCTAGCCATATTTATACTTTTTTTACTTTTTCCCCAGCCCAGGAGATGTGGTATAATCAGACCATGTCCCTGTACGGTCAGACACATCCATTACACAGTACATAGCAGAGACACATATATAAGATTATCTCAGCACTGAAGATGTGGTATGATCAGACCATGTCCCTGTACAGTTAGACACAGCTATTACACAGTACATAGCAGGGAAACATATACTGTATAACATTATTTTAAAAAAAATACATCCAATTGTGAAAATTATTATTTTTCCAGGATCTGTTGATTAAAATGAACTTTGTGGGACAAATATTTGCCACTTCCTTGTTTGCTAACACTGGTATAAATGACATTCACAAAGAAATTCTCACCAACCATGTAGGTGGTGGCACGAGAAATCTAAAATAGGGTTCCTCTCTCCGGGGCACCTCTAGCAGCAAGAGGTATTACTATCTCAATATTGACCGCATTATAATTTTCTAGCATTGCAGAAACACTTTTTTTTAAAGAAGAATAAAACAAAAATGAGGCACCCCTGCGGTCCAGTCACCACAAAGGGTGTGGTATTCCTGTTCTCAGTAAATGGGATGGTAAGTCCAGACACCCACAAAAAAAACCAATACACCCGGTCCCAGGGACGGCGGACGGACCCAATAGAGGGAGGGCCCAGGTAGTCAGTGGGACGGCAGGGATAAAGGTGGAGGGTGGGAGGTTAGTTGAGGTTAGTTGAGAGGAGGCAGTGGAAGGAGGAGGATCCGGACGACTTGAGCAGCGAGGAGCTCATCTTGGGTCCCGAAACAGCAAATTACAGAGGGACAGAGTGAGTCCTAGGGGCACGGGCAGTGAGCGATCCACCCTTGTGCATGAATCTGAAGGGAAGCAGAAGGGCAGGTTGAGAAACAGGGGACCAGCCCTGAAGATGGAGAGGAGAATCTACTCTCCAACCATGGAACCAGAGACCACTAGATCTAGAGGAGTTGTGGCCAACTGCCGACACATCCACCGAGAAAGCAGTCATACTAGGGTCAGGGAGACTTGGTCAACCACACGAGAAGACCCATGGCGGCTGGATTGGGGTACTGTGTGCAGAGGTGTGAGCAGAAGAAAGAGGCGGAAAGGCAGCACTGAGAGAGAAAGCAATCCTGAGAAGGAAGGAACATAAAGGGGGTGTCTTGGACGAGCTGTCCCAGTTGCTGGGGACTATCCAGACTGAGATTGTGCAAGGACAGGGCTCTGTTTGCCAACACAGTAACAGTTAAGTAAACTGGGTCTAGAACTCAGAGCTGTGTGTGAGACTGTTCATTTCCTGCCTGCGGAGTGGTAAACTTCTAAGACAAGCAGGCCGCTGGAGACCTGCCTGCGAGACGCTCCAATTCCCCTTCCTGTCAGAACAAACCTGCTGGCCCTCCATCACTGAACATCACACCGGTTGCCCTGGGGAACCGCTCCATCCATGGGGAGCGAAATCACCAAAGCTGCACTCCCATCATCCCCAGAGGACCCTCACTGCAGCGTTGGCCATCAAAAGCCAAATTTCACGGGTGGCTTCACAACAGCCCTCCCTAAACTCGTATTCCCCAAACTTTTATTGACACTGCCTGGGCCACGGAGCAGGGTCTCGACCCCCGTGACCCCCCAGCAGAATTGTTAGCCTGGTTCCAAGTACCCCACGGCCCTAGGAAGGGCGTGTCAAAAACATTTAGCATAATCTATGGATTGCAAGCTTTAGGGTACATAAGACTCCTAAAAACTACTAATATACATTGCGTGCTTCTAGACATTAAATATTAATGTTGTAAATATATATAAGAACTACCGGGCTTCCTGTAGAGAGAAGATTGAAAGATACCCTCAATAAATACAGTATATCTGACAAATAGAAAGAATAGATGAAGTGAAGTAAGGTTTTGCAAAAAATCTACATATAATCACTCTCTTATATGAATATAACGTCAAGCAGACTGAGTTACACTAAGTTGGAATGTTGTTTACACAATGCTTAGGGCTATATACTGTAAGGCTGCTGAGTAATACAAGTATTTTGATGAATAAAAAGATAGGAAAATATTTATTAAATGAGACCCTAAAGTGGCTACTCTCTAAATAATCAAATTAAAAATAACATAGAAGCTGCTTGGCTCATAGGTAATAGATAAACAATACTTGAAACATTAACTTAACACCTTAGTGACGGCCCACTGCATATATACGTCGTCAAAACAGGGTCCTTATTCTGTTAGGACGTGAAAATAAGTCACAACAGAAAGGGCCCTGGTTTGACGCCCCTGGAGCTAAAATCCCCGGGGTTTCAGCTACCGGGGGTAGCTGAGACCCTAGAGATTAACAATTAGCCGGTGTTTTACCGGCACCTGTAATGTGATGACCGGTAAACACCGTTTACCGATCATCACATTGCACAAAGTGAAAGTGCCGGTAAAAATGCTTTCACCTTGATCCGACATGAAAACACATGTCGGAACAATGTGAAAGCATTAACCCCCTAGACCATCAAGACCCCCAGTACTGGGGATCATCCCCAAAACTACCCCTCCACCCCCTAACCATCTAAAAATGGTGGCGGCCGGCGCCGAACCCGCCGCCTCTGCTTCATCTCTAAGCGATCTGTCACATGGCATAGAGATGCCGCCATTCCTGGGGGGCCAATGGTCCCCTCAGTGGCCCCCCAATGTCAGCCCCCTCACCCCTGATCTCCCCCTTCTCTGCTCCCCCTGCTCAGCTCCCCCTCCTCCCTGCTGTACACCCCCTCCTCCCTGTTGCGCTCCCCCTCCAGCCATCAGCACCCCCCTTTCCCAGGTCTTCCCCTGCCTGGCCTCGACCCCCCCGACCCCCCCCTCCGGTCCGCAGCCCCCCGCTCTGCTCCGCTCCCCCCTTCCCTGCTCTCATACTTAACCTCCTGCAGCGTCGGCGGCCGTCTTCACTCTGTCTGTGCCCCGGCGCCGCTGCTCTGCGTGTGCCAGAACAGAGGCAGAGTTAACCCCTGAATGACCACACAGGGGTCATCTGCCGTTAACCCCCTGTGTGGTCACAAGGGGTTAACTGCAGATCATCACCCCTGTATGGTCACAAGGGGTTACTGCTTCTGCAGTTAACCCCTTGTGACCACACAGGGATGATGACCTGCAGTTAACCCCTTGTGTGGTCACAAGGGGTTAACTGCAGCTCATCATCCCTGTGTGGTCACAAGGGGTTACTGGATCTGCAGTTAACCCCTTGTGACCACACAGGGATGATGACCTGCAGTGAACCCCCTGTGTGGTCACAAGGGGTTAACTGCAGGTCATCATCCCTGTGTGGTCACAAGGGGTTACTGGATCTGCAGTTAACCCCTTGTGACCACACAGGGATGATGACCTGCAGTTAACCCCTTGTGTGGTCACAAGGGGTTAACTGCAGGTCATCATCCCTGTGTGGTCACAAGGGGTTACTGGATCTGCAGTTAACCCCTTGTGACCACACAGGGATGATGACCTGCAGTTAACCCCTTGTGACCACACAAGGGGTTAACTGCAGGTCATCAACCCTGTGTGGTCACAAGGGGTTACCGGATCTGCAGTTAACCCCTTGTGACCACACAGGGATGATGACCTGCAGTTAACTCCTTGTGACCACACAAGGGGTTAACTGCAAGTCATCATCCCTGTGTGGTCACAAGGGGTTAACTGAAGATCCGGTAACCCCTTGTGACCACACAGGGATGATGATCTGCAGTTAACTCCTTGTGACCACACAGGGGGTTAACTTCAGATCATCATCTGAATGAGAATCGTCGCGAGACCTCCCACTGGACTACGTTGGACCTTCCCAATGGACTACGTCGGACCTCCCACTGGACTACGTCGGACCATCCCACTGGACTACATCGGACGTCACTGTAATAAAGATGGGGTCTAAGTATGTGTTTGTGTTTCTTTTCCAATAAAAATATTTTTCTCTGTGTTGTTTTTTCTTTACAATCTACTAGAGATTCCTAATGGTCCGGTCTAATATTGGCCAGACGTTATGAATCTCGGGCTTAGTGCCAGCTGCCAAAAAGCTGGCATTAACCCCTTATTACCCAGTCTGCCACCGCTACACATCAGCTGGAAGAGCTGGATACAGCGCCAGAAAATGCCGCTTCTATGAATGCGCCATTTTATGGGGCGGCTGCGGGCTGCAATTCGCAGCAGGGGGGGCCAAGAAAGCTTGGGCCTCCCTACGCTGAGGATTCCAGCCCCCAGCTGCCTAGTTGTACCTGGCTGGCCCAAAAATATGGCGAAGCACACGCCATTTTTTTTTTAAATTATTTCATGAAATAATTTTAAAAAAAAGGAACTTCCCTATATTTTTGGTTTCCAGCCAGGTAAAATTAGACAGAAGGGGTTGGTGGCAGCCCGTAGCAGCCTGCTGTATCTGGCTGGACCAAAAATATGGCGAAGCCCCACGTTATTTTTTTTATAAATTTAATAAAGAAATACTATAAAAAAAATGCAGGGGAGGAGACGACCAGGACACGGTGTGTCCGTATCTTGTGCACATGCTCTAAAAGTGAGAAATTGTGTGAAAAAAAGAAAATGTTCAATATGACATTATCACATTCTGTGAAGTAGCTGTAGGCTCCAAATGCTCACTATACCCCTAGATATAATCCTTGAGGTGTCTAGTTTCCAAAATGGGGTGACTTGTGCGGGAGCTCCAATGTTTAGGCACATAGGGGCTCCCCATATGCGACATGGTGTCCGCTAACTATTGGAGCTAATTTTCCATTCAAATTGTTAGCGGACACCATGTCGCATATGGAGAGCCCCTGTGTGCCTAAACATTGGAGCTCCCCAACAAGTGACCCCCTTTTGGAAACTAGACCCCCAAGGAACATATATAGATGCATAGTGAGCACTTTCAACCCCCAAGTGCTTCACAAATTAGTCTGTAAAAAGGAAAAAAAGAAGGTTTTTGTGAAAAAAAGTACTTTTTCATTTTTACGGATCAGTGTGTGAAGCACCTGGGGGTTCAAAGTGCTCACTATGCATCTAAATACGTTTCTTGGGGTGTCTAGTTTCCAAAATGGGGTTACTTGTGGGGGAGCTCCAATATTTAGGCACACAGGGGCTCTCCATACGCAACATGGTGTCCGCTAGCAATTGGAGCTAATTTTCCATTCAAATTGTTAGCGGACACCATGTCGCATACGGAAAGCCCCTGTGTGCCTAAACATTGGAGCTCCCCCACAAGTGACCTCATTTTGAAAACTAGATCCCCCAAGGAACTTATCTAGATGCATAGAGAGCACTTTGAACACCCAGGTGCTTCGCAAATTGATTCGTAAAAATGAAAAAGTACTTTCTTTTCCACAAAAAGTTTCTTTTTTAATTTTTACGGATTCATTTGTGAAGCACCTGGGGGTTCAAAGTGCTCACCACCAATCTAGATAAGTTCCTTGGGAGGTCTAGTTTCCAAAATGGGGTCACTTGTGGGGGAGCTCCAATGTTTAGGCACATAGGGGCTCCCCATATGCGACATGGTGTCCGCTAACTATTGGAGCTAATTTTCCATTCAAATTGTTAGCGGACACCATGTCGCATATGGAGAGCCCCTGTGTGCCTAAACATTGGAGCTCCCCAACAAGTGACCCCCTTTTGGAAACTAGACCCCCAAGGAACATATATAGATGCATAGTGAGCACTTTCAACCCCCAAGTGCTTCACAAATTAGTCTGTAAAAAGGAAAAAAAAGAAGGTTTTTGTGAAAAAAAGTACTTTTTCATTTTTACGGATCAGTGTGTGAAGCACCTGGGGTTCAAAGTGCTCACTATGCATCTAAATACGTTTCTTGGGGTGTCTAGTTTCCAAAATGGGGTTACTTGTGGGGGAGCTCCAATATTTAGGCACACAGGGGCTCTCCATACGCAACATGGTGTCCGCTAGCAATTGGAGCTAATTTTCCATTCAAATTGTTAGCGGACACCATGTCGCATACGGAAAGCCCCTGTGTGCCTAAACATTGGAGCTCCCCCACAAGTGACCTCATTTTGAAAACTAGATCCCCCCAAGGAACTTATCTAGATGCATAGAGAGCACTTTGAACCCCCAGGTGCTTCGCAAATTGATTCGTAAAAATGAAAAAGTACTTTCTTTTCCACAAAAAGTTTCTTTTTTAATTTTTACGGATTCATTTGTGAAGCACCTGGGGGTTCAAAGTGCTCACCACCAATCTAGATAAGTTCCTTGGGAGGTCTAGTTTCCAAAATGGGGTCACTTGTGGGGGAGCTCCAATGTTTAGGCACACAGGGGCTCTCCATACGTGACATGGTGTCCGCTAACGATTGGAGCTAATTTTCCATTCAAATTGTTAGCGGACACCATGTCGCGTATGGAGAGCTCCTGTGTGCCTAAACATTGGAGCTCCCCCACAAGTCACCCCATTTTGGAAACTAGACCCCACAAGGAACTTATCTAGATGCATAGTGAGCACTTTCAACCCTCAGGTGCTTTACAAATTGATCCGTAAAAGTGAAAAAGTACTTTTTTTTCACAAAAAATTTCTTTTGTCCTCAATTTTTTCATTTTCACATGGGCAACAGGATAAAACACATCCTAAAATTTGTTGGCCAATTTCTCCTGAGTACACCGATACCTCATATGTAGTCATAAACCACAGCCCTGCTGTGCGCCCAAACAGTGGTTTATGACCACATATGAGGTATCAGTGTACTCAGGAGAAATTGCCCAACAAATTTTAGGATGCATTTTATCCTGTTGCCCATGTGAAAATGAAAAACTTGAGGCTAAAAGAACATTTTTGTTGGAAAAATTAAAATGTCCATTTTTTGTTTCCACTTTGCTTTAGTTGCTGTGAAGCACCTGAAGGGTTAATCATTTTCTTGCATGTAGTTTTGAGTAGCTTGAGGGGTGCAGTTTTCGGAATAGTGTCACTTTTGGGTGTTTTCTGTCATGTACACCCCTCAAACGGACTTCAAATGTGATGTGGTCACTAAAAAAATGGTTTTGTAAATTTTGCTGGAAAAATGAAAAATTGCTGATGAACTTTGAACCCTTATAACTTCCTAACCAAAAATGTTTTTTTCCAAAATTGTGCTGATGTAAAGTAGACATGTGGGAAATGTTATTTATTAACTATTTTGTGTCACATAACGCTCCGGTTCAACAGAATAAAAATTACAAATTTGAAAATTGTCAAATTTTCAAAATTTTTGTCAATTTTTTAATATTTTCACAAATAAAAACAAAAATTATCAACCTAAATTTACCACTATCATGAAGCCCATTATGTCACGAAAAAACAATCTCAGAATCGCTAGGATCCGTTGAAGCATTCCAGAGATATTACCTCATAAAGGGAGAGTGGTCAGAATTACAAAAAACGGTCTGGTCATTAAGGTGGAAATTGGCTCCGTCACTAAGGGGTTAATATACAAATATATGTTGCATAACATTAGTGAATAAAGCTGTGGTGCTATTAGAGTCATATTTAATATTTTGTGTGACTTCTATGAGCTTGAAGGACTGCATCCACGTGGTTCAGCAATGATTCATACAATTTATTAATGAAGTCATCAGGAATAGCAAAGAATGCAGTCTTACATGCCTCCAGAGTTCATCTAGATTATTTGGTTTTGTCTTCCAAGCTTCCTCTTTCATCCTACCCCAAACATGCTCAAGGATGTTCATGTCTGGTGACTGAGTTGGCCAGTCCTTGAGCACTTTGATCTTTTTGCCTAAAGGAACTTTGTTGTAGAGATGGATGTATATCCTGATGCAACATTTGACCCCTTTTATGATTTGGAATATAAGAGGTAGTTAATACTTGATATTTTAGGCTATTGATATTGCCTTCCACCTTGCAAATGTTTTGCATACCCCCATACTGAATGTAACCCCAGACCATGATCTTTCCACCACCAAATGTAACTGTTTTCTAGGTGTATTTTGGATCCATACAGGCCTCTAGTAGGTATCCTGCAGTATTTGCGGTGGATGTGGTGTAATTCTACTGAAGATTCATCAGAGAAATCAACCTTCTGCCACTTTTCCAGCATCCATCTGTTTAGCAGGGTGTGGGACTTTGCAAATGCAACACTTTTTTTATTTGCCTTTTATTTAGTGCTGGCTCTTGGGCACTGATTCGACCATGGAGGCCATTTCGAGACAGAATTCTACAAACTGTTCCAGTTCCTCCTGAGCAGTTGTCTTGCGGGTCTGCCGTACCTGGACTTGTCAGCACATCTCCAGTCTCTTCAAATCTTTTTTTAATTCTTTGTACTTGACACTGAGACACATTAAAGGTTCCAGCCACCTCTGCAGTGGATCTGGTCTTCAGGCTCTTGATAATAATAATAATAATATAATAATAATAATCTTTATTTATATAGCGCCAACAAATTCCGCAGCGCTTCACAATTCAAACTTCATGTTTAAACAATCATAAGAAACAGTTATTAGAAAATACAATACAATGCAAAAAACAATACAATATAGTACAAGGCATAATACAATACAATAATTAGAGCAAAATAATGACAACACTACTCAAAAGAGCTTACAATCTAACAATGAGGTGGGGGTGACACAAAGTATAGGTGCTTATTTACAATGATGGTATAGTCAACTTGAGGAGATGGGGAACAGTTAGGAACAGAAGAAGTGGCCACCAACCATTATTTGTGATGCATTTGAGACTGGTGGAGCAGATAGGCCATGTCTAGATGACTGACTAGGGATCATGATAGGCCGCCCTAAAAAGATGTGTTTTTAGGGATCGCCTGAAACTATGTAAGTTGTGGATTCACCTAATTTCTTGGGGTAGAGCATTCCAAAGAATTGGTGCAGCTCGGGAGAAGTCTTGGAGCTGGGAGTGGGAGGTTCGGATTAATGAAGAAGTTAGTCTAAAGTCCCTTCCAGAGCAAAGAGGACGGGGGGTTGATAGACAGAGATGAGGGAGGAGATGTAGGGAGGTGATGCACTGTGAAGTGCTTTGTGGGTAAGAACAAGCAGTTTGAATTGGATCCTATACTGTATGGGCAGCCAGTGCAATGACTAGCATAGAGCAGAAGCATCCAAGTAACGGTTAGCTAGATAGGTGAAGCTGGCTGCTGCATTAAGGATGAACTGGAGAGGGGAGAGTCTAGTGCAAGGGAGGCCAATTAAAAGAGAATTACAATAGTCAAGTCGGAAGTGAATCAGGGCCACAGTGAGGGTTTTTGTGGTTCCAGGGTGAGAAAGGGGTGAATTCTAGAGATGTTCTTCAGGTGCAAGCGGCAAGAGCAGGCAAAAGATTGTATATGCGGGGTGAAGGCAAGATCAGAGTCAAACATAACACCCAGACAGTGAGCCTGCTGACTAGGCATTTTCGTGGTGCCGCACACTGAGAGAGAGATGTCAGATTTAGAGAGGTTAGTGGAGGGCGGGAGCAGAAGAAGTTCAGTTTTGGAAAGGTTTAGTTTCAGATAGAGAGCGGACATGATGTTGGAAACTGCGGTTAGACAGTCATAGGTGTTTTTTATTAGAGCGAGAGTAAGGTCAGAGGAAGAAGTGTATAGTTGTGTATCATCAGCATAAAGATGGTACTGAAAGCCAAATCTGCTGATAATCTGTCCAATTGGGGTCGTGTAGAGAGAGAAGAGAAGCGGTCCAAGGACTGAACCCTGAGGGACCCCAATAGAGAGAGGAAGAGGGGAGGAAGTGGAGCCAGCAAATGATACACTGAAAGAGCGGTCAGAAAGATAGGAAGAGAACCAGGAGAGAGCCGTGTTCTTGATGCCGATGGAGTGCAGCATGGAGAGTAGGAGATGATGATCAACAGTGTCAACGGCTGCAGAGAGATCAAGAAGGATAAGCAGAGAGTGGTCACGATTACATTTTGCTGTCAGAAGGTCGTTGGTCACTTTGGTGAGAGCAGTTTCTGTAGAATGTAGGTGGCGGAAACCAGACTGTAATGGGTCTAGAAGAGAGTGAGTGGAGAGGTAATGAGTGAAGCGGGAGTAGACCAGGCGCTCCAAGAGTTTAGAGATGAAGGGGAGATCGGAGACTAGTCTGTAGTTGTTTGGGCAAGATGGGTCAAGAGACGTTTTCTTTAATAATGGAGTAATGATCGAGTGTTTGAAGGAGGAGGGGAAGATGCCTGAAGAGAGGGAAAGATTGAAGATTTTGGTTAGTTGAGTGGTGACCACCGGAGAGAGACAGGAGTAGGTGTGAGGGGATGGGGTCAGCAGTGCATGTGGTGGGGTGAGAGGAAAAGAGGCGCCTGGAAACGTCTTCTTCTGTGACTGGGTCGAATGTGGAGAGTGAGCCGGAAGAAATATGGTTAGAGGTAGGGGTAACAGTAATTTGAGGTTGGGAGTTGATTTCCTGACGGATGTTTTCTATTTTCTCTGTGAGGTAAAAAGGCTTTGGTCGCAGGCATGTTGTTAGAGCTGAAGTTGCAGTTAAAGTGAAGGTCTGAGGTGCTGGGTTTCTTTTTAGACACACCCATTAATTAACCGATCATTTACTGAGCACAGGTGAGGATGTAAACTAGGATTGGGTGCATTATATGACCAGGCGACAAAACTTTTGTCTTGCTAAAATCTGACCATTCTGTGCTCATTAAATGATCCTACTTCTCCTACTTGCAGGTGACATATCCCCCAACCCTGGACCCCCCCACCGCATCCCTCCACTCACCTCCAATCTTCGCCCATCCCCCATCACAAACTCTCGCAACCCCCGCAACCTCATACCCATTCACCCAACCCCAGTCCCCCTGCCTGGAGCACTCTGGAATGCCCGCTCAGTGTGCAACAAACTCTCCTACATCCATGACCTCTTCATCTCCAACAAATTCAAATTCCTCGGCATCACCGAAACTTGGCTCACCCCCGCCGACACAGCCTCCCCTGCTGCCCTCTCCTACGGCGGACTCACGCTTTCCCACACACCACGCCCTAATAGCACCCGCGGGGGCGGCGTGGGTATACTCTTGTCCGACAGCTGCTCCTTCATCCCTACTACACCTCCTCCGTCCGCCTCCTTTCCCTCCTTCGAACTGCACTCTATTCGCATTTTCTCCCCCTGCAACCTCCAACTCGCGGTCATCTACCGACCCCCGGGATCCAACACCTCCTTCCTTGACCACTTCAACACTTGGCTTCTACACTTCCTCTCCTCCGACATCCCCACCATCATCATGGGCGACTTCAACATCCCCATCGACACCCCCGACCCGCCTACCTCCCGACTCCTATCTTTGACCACCTCCTTCGGCCTCTCCCAATGGTCCTCCTCAGCCACTCACAAAGACGGCCACACGCTTGACCTCATCTTCTCCCGCCTCTGTTCCCTCACCGACCTCTCAAACTCACCCCTCTTCCAATCTGACCACAACCTGTTGACCTTCTCCTCCCTCTTTCCCCCTCCTCACCCCCCCCTCTCCGAAAACTCAGTCACCCACGCAGAGACCTAAAAGCCATCGATTTCAACTCACTCTCCCACTCCCTCCTCCCTCTCACGGACCTTGCCTCCTCACCTGACGTTAACACTGCCGCCACCCTCTACAACTCCACACTAACTGCGGCTCTCGACCAGGCTGCCCCCCTCACACACACCAAAACCCGCACAAACAGACAACCCTGGCTCACCCCTCTCACAAAAGAGCTTCGCCGAACGTCCAGGGTCGCTGAACGGAGATGGAAGAAATCCCACTCCACGGCCCACCTCACAATCTACAAGCAATCCCTCTCCAACTTCAAGGACGCACTCACTGACGCAAAACAAACCTACTTCTCTTCTTTAATCAACACACTGTCCCGAAACCGCAAACAACTATTCAGAACCTTCAACTCCCTTCTCCGTCCCCCAGCACCTCCTCCTTCCCCCCTCATCTCCGCTGACGACTTCGCCATCTTCTTCAAACACAAGATTGATAAAATTAGAGAAAGCTTTGGCCCAACGTCCACCCAACCCACCACCATTACCGCCCAACCCTCCTCGACCAAAGGAAGCTTCTCCAACGTGACTGAAGCACAGCTCTCCACCCTCCTGTCACGATCTCACCTCACCACCTGCGCCCTCGACGCTCTCCCTACCCATCTCATCCCAAACCTCACCACCGCCCTCATCCCTGCCCTAACCCAACTCTTCAACCTGTCACTCACTACTGGCATCTTTCCCTCCTCCTTCAAACACGCCTTGATCTCACCCATCCTCAAAAAACCCTCCCTCGACCCATCATCCGTCGCCAACTACCGCCCAATATCCCTTCTCCCTTTCGCTTCCAAACTACTCGAACAACACGTCCACTCTGAACTGTCGTCCTACCTATCCTCCCGCTCCCTCTTCGACCGCCTGCAATCTGGTTTCCGACCTCATCACTCCACCGAAACTGCCCTTACTAAAGTCACCAATGACCTCCTGACCGCTAAGAGGAAAAAACACTACTCCGTCCTCCTCCTCCTCGACCTATCCGCAGCCTTTGACACAGTCGACCACTCCCTCCTACTCCAAATCCTAGAATCCCTTGGCATCACCGACCTCGCCCTCTCCTGGATCTCCTCATACCTTACGGACCGCACTTTCAGCGTCACCCACGCCGACACCTCTTCCTCGTCCTACCCCCTTACTGTCGGCGTCCCCCAGGGATCGGTACTTGGACCGCTACTTTTCTCCATCTACACCCTCGGCCTAGGTCAACTCATTGAGTCCCATGGCCTCCAGTACCATCTCTACGCCGACGACACCCAGATCTACCTCTCCGGGCCCGACATCACCTCCCTTCTGTCTAAAATCCCCCAATGCCTGTCCGCCATCTCATCCTTCTTTTCTGCTCGCTACCTCAAGTTGAACATGGACAAAACAGAGTTGATCGTCTTCCCCCCCAGCCGCCCTCCCCCTCTGCCAGACCTGTCAATCCGAGTCAACGACTGCTCTCTCTCCCCAGTCCCCCACGCAAAGTGCCTCGGGGTCACCCTCGACTCCTCCTCTCCTTCAAGCCCCACATCCAAGCCCTTGCCACCTCCTGCCGACTCCAACTCAAGAACATCTCACGCATCCGCCCGTTTCTTAACCACGACACCGCCAAAACTCTCGTCCACGCCCTCATCATCTCCCGCCTTGACTACTGCAACCTACTGCTCACGGGTCTCCCTGCCTCCTCCCTTGCACCTCTCCACTCTATCCTGAACTCAGCTGCCCGTCTAATCCACCTGTCTCCCCGCTACTCCCCTAGCTCCCCTCTCCGCATGGCACTCCACTGGCTCCCCACCCCCCAAAGATCCAAATTTAAAATCCTAACACTGACTTACAAAGCCATCCACAACCTGTCCCCCCCTTACATCTCCGACATGGTCTCCCAATACCAACCTGCACGCAACCTACGCTCCTCACAAGAACTCCTCCTCTCCTCCCCCCTCATCTCATCCTCCCACAACCGCATACAAGACTTCTCCCGCGCCTCCCCTAGACTCTGGAACTCCCTCCCCCAGCACGTCAGACACTCGCCCACCCTCAAGAGCTTCAAAAAGAACCTGAAAACTCATCTATTCCAACAAGCCTACAACCCATGATGAGACCCAGCGCCGCTCCACCAACCGCTTGGCGCTTACCCCCCCCTATTGTGTCCTCCCCCACCCCGTAGACTGTGAGCCCTCGTGGACAGGAACCTCTCCCGTCGTGTATCAGCAAGCATTGTCATATGTACTGCTCATATGTACTGTACCTGTCCTTGTTACCCCCACTGCTTATGTAAAGCGCCATGGAACCAATGGCGCTATATAAATAAATAATAATAATAATAATAATATTTCAGCATTGATGCCAATTTATTTTCTTAACCTAAACCACATTTCAGAGGGTTTCAGCTTTCAAAAGAGTAATTTATACAATCAATGGATGAATTTAACGTCAAGGGATAAGCTTTTATTTACGTAACATGGATAAGTGACATAACTTCTGTCAGGGAGTGTATGCCTGATTGAGAATTATGTAATTATACTATAAACAATAGTTGAAACATTGGTTGTGTAGCAAACATGTAAACTTCGGGACCAATATAACTAAAAAGAATTATGCTCTATGCGGCTACAGAGGATATATGTGCTCAGCAATAATCCTGCTTAATATAGGCATTGGTGGTAGAATGCAAAATAAATGCTGCTGGAGAGTCACACCTAATATGGACCAGCGCATACTCACTTTTAGTGTTGGATGATAGGGTGAGTTATCCTATCCTTGTGCTGCTCCCTGCAGATGGCTGGTCCTCCTGTGCTCACCAACCACAGCATTCAAGTGAAATGCTGGATAGCTGGGCTGTTGGCGATACACAGGGATTTCCAGGTGCCTCGGCCGTAGGTGTCACAGGAAACAATGAAGCTGCGTACTAGGTAGCGTGTGACATTCACACACTGAGAAAGTAGAGAGTCTGTTCTTAATTGAAAATGCTTGCTCCTGCTTGATACACTTAGTAAACCAACATGTTTCGAAAGACCTCTGTCCTTCACTGATGAAGAAGGACAGGCGATGGTGTTGCTGTCACGTTCTGTCTGTGTGGTGTGGCAGGTGGCCCTGGTGTTCATGAGCTAGAGGAAGAGGCGATGAGGTAGCAAGTAGCAGGAGGAGCCACAGTTCTTTCCAGCATTATCTGGAAAGTACTCCCTTACAGCTTGTCCTTGGATGTCAGATGCCTCATCATGAAGGGTATGTTCAGGTTCAAAAGACTTTGCCTTGCTCAGGCTCTGACATCCCAATGGGCAAACCATCGGTCTCTTGTCATCAGCACATGTGCCATGGCAGGGAGCTCATTTGAGCTGGCTTTGGTGTGATCATTTCCTTGGTGAATGATGCAGTGGACTAACAGAGCTTTTTTAGAGATTAAGCCCACAGATCCAGTGGCACAGTATCAAAATAGGTCTTATTTATATATTAGCCCAACAGAGCCTGGTGCACTGAACTAACAGAGCTTTTCTTTATAGATTAGCCCAACAGAGCCTGGTGCAGTGGACTAACAGAGCTTTTCTTTATAGATTAGCCCAACAGAGCCTGGTGCAGTGAAATAACAGAGCTTTCTTAGAGATGCACAGTGGCCAAATAGATTAATCCAACAGAGCCAGGTGCATTAGAGTAACAGATCATTTTTAGAGATTAGCCCAACAAAGCCTGGGGCAGTGGACTAAAAGAGCTTTTTTTAAGATTAACCCTAGAGAGCCTGGCACACGACGGCCACATACACCTTTTTTAAAGATTACACCCACAGAGCCTGGTGCAGAGTCACCACGCATAGCCTTTGGTAAGAGTACTTCCAATATAACCTAACTGACATGTTCTACCAGAAACTTGGTTTGAGTCGAAGATTATGGGTCCTCGAGCAAGACAATGACCAAAGCACACATCCAAAAGTACGCAGGAATGGTGAAAAAAGAAAAAATGGACTTTTTTAAAATGGCCAGCAATGAGTCCTGACCTCAATCCCATTGAAAATCATCGGGGTGAGCTGAAATCTGCCATTGGGATAAAAAACCCTTCAAACATTGAAGAGCTTGAACAAACTGCAAAGGAGAGAAAATACCAGCAGAGAAGCTTATAGATGGCTACAAGAAACGTTTGGAAGCTGTCGTCAATGGAAAAGGGCGGGCAACCAAGTATTATTTAGGGGCCTTTATTGATGCACATGCTGTTTATTCTGTTTCTTCTTGAAAATTGCAATGTAAGTTGGCACATAATGTTTTATTGTTATATTACTTTGGACCACTAATTAAAATGTCCTGAGGATATAACTTTGGTACATTTCCATTTATTTTTGAAGATATTATACAGTCTATGAAAAAATAAAGGGTGCCAATAATGGTAAGCAGCACTGTATAGTCATATGTCTCTAACTACTCTGAATAACTGTTTGTGACTGATTCTATAAATGTGTCACTGTGTGTTTTGCACTATACCAGCAATATTTTGTTCCTGAAAGCCTCTATTATATTCTACATTGCATAGACTGGAAGATCACTGTTACAGCTATTAGGACGAGGGTAAGTTACACCAGAGATGAATGTTTATCCACTTTTGAGTATTGACTATTATGTTATCATCATTCTCAATGATTTGCAAAGGAAAATACAGCTATTTATCATTGAGCTTCACTATACATCAGGCCAGTAAAGTGTGTACCAAGGACATCACTTTGTGGCATCCATTACCCAGTGACTACTTTGTATAAGGACAATTATTTCCGCAAAAGAAAAAAAACATAGCTAAGAGTGTATTTAGCAACTCCATTGAAGTAAAATCAGAATATACATATTATAAATGGCTCTTAAATCCTAAATGGTTTTAGCAATGTAAGGATCAAAGACACAAAACCTTTCAGGTCTCCTGACATGTTTATTTTACTAAATAGTTAAATTCTTCATACATCAACAATTCTGGAGCAGCTTTTCTTGTATCTTTGTGTTGTACCATTCTTCTGTTATTCCGCCATCAAATTTATGAATAATCTGAAATCTATACTTTACAAGTTGAGGGTTTGGAACCTACCAAGTCTGACATTGTCCAATCCCGGATGACAATGCCAGTCTCAACTGAGGTCTAAGGGAATAGCTATATTCCCTCTCATTCAGCCAGATCAGATCCCATACGTTGCACTGTTGAGGGGCAATTACCCTGAAGCGCAGCATCTGCAGATTGGGGTTCTAATCTAAATTTTAAGATTGTAACTTCCAAAAGATGGAACATGAGTTCATCCTCCCTAAAGAGACAATTTGCAGACTCAGCTGAAACCAAACAATTTGGCAAGTGGAATGGTAATTGCCAGATGTTGAGTTATTCATGAACTTTCCGGAGGAATGACAGAGGGTTTTAAAAATCTATTTTGCTGTTACTTTATGAGTGGAACAAGTATTTACTAAAACAGACTGTCAGATTTGGTGATAAATCTTCTTCAAATAGTTTTTCACAATTCCAGGGACCAATGTTAGTAAAGAATATATTTTACTCTATTTTCTCCATCTCTGATCCTAACAATTAGTTAAACTACTATTTAAAAAATCATTATAATAAGGAGGTTGTTCCAATGTAAAACCTATTTTTTCTTAAATCACACTCCAGAGTGGTTCCTGCTGATGGGCAGACCAGCCATTATAAATCAGTAGTCAAAAAAGTCCTCCCCAGCACTGAACACATGACATGAACGCTCTGAGTAGAAATCAAAAGACCCCCAGGTGGTTACTGACACGTGTGTAACACTAATACCTAATCACAAGTGTTTTTCAAAAAGTGTTTCAGTTGAAAGTTTTGTCAAGTCTTGTATGATGTGGCATAAGAAGATCATATTTTATAAGGTTTATGGGTGGTCTATGTGTACAGCTACATCAAGAGCAGCTTTTAAGTGAATGATTGAAATATAGCATATATCTCTGCACTGCATTCACTCATTCCATATATGTCTCTTATGGTACATCATCTTCCTGGCTATTAATACCAGCATATCTCTGCACTGCATTCACTCATGGCATATTTGTCTCTTATGGTACGTCATTTTCCTCCATCCAATATTTCTCCATCTACTCCCTAACCTACAAATATGCATATTTTTTCATCCTGTGAGTGTCCCTCCTGTCGAGTGGCTTCCAATTGTTCAGTTTACCTGCAATCTACTAATTCTCCCTAGTGTGTTGTGTCCTGTCTCCCCACTCTGACCCCCCTCCCACTTAACTGGTTTATCCTCTGCACACCCTAAGCGATATAAATTGTCTGAGACAGGCCTGTGTGTGATTTCACAAAGTGCGATTTCAATAAGTGGGCTGCAGAAATACTCCTGAAATAAAGCTGAAGTAACCTGAAGGTACCAGCTATACTCGTCTGCTGTCTCTACTACTTTGCTTTCCCACTAACACTTTAACCTTGCTTACTTATGCCCTAACAGTAGTTTCTCTAATCCTAACTCTTTCACTACCCACAAAGCCCATCACTCCCAACACAAAGATTTATCTCACCATCCCTCTTACCTCCCCACCTGAGTTTTTTCTGCTGACCTGCTCCTCAATATCACACCTCTCCTGCAGAAACACAAAACAAGCCAGCAGCTCTCATTCTCCCACTTGCTTGTTCTCTCTTTCCTTCTCCCATCAGCTGTCGACATATCTCTCAATCCTGGACCTCCACAGCCAACACTCCCCACTATTCCTCCTTCCTATCACCCTACACCTGCAAGAAACAACTGTAATCTTTTAAATATAAAACCCATTCCCCAGACCCCCCTCTCCACCGCCAACACTCTCTGAATCACTCTGGATTGCTCATTCCATCTGCAATAAACTCCAGTTCATTCATGACCTCTTTACCTCTTGCAAACTATCTGCCAACATCAGGGCAGGCGGAGCTAGGTTATTGAACCCACTTGACCACAGATGGTGCTGTGGAAGCTGAAACCAGAAACTAGCCAGACAAGGACGTCAGATAAATGAGAAGGTTTTGTTGGAATACAAGATAGGAAGAAAACGCCAAGGGAAGTCCCTGGGCGGAAACACCAAACTGCCCCGAGGGAGCAGACCCCTTAAAATGGATTGTCCCGGCACAGCTGAGGAGGCTCAAGTGGACCTGTGAATGACTAGAAGGTCCAACCCGAGGGGACATAGGGTAGGGAGCAAGGGGTCCAGGGAACTGGGACAGGAAGACCAACGGAGAAACTGGAGCTGCTGGAGGAATCCAAGAATTGGCCCAAGTGCTCAGAGGGTGCCATCATCAGGATCTGCGGGTAGATGACAGGCAGACTGGGGATTAGACTGGGTGAGTATGTGTGCGGGGAATATAGAGGTGCCTACGGCAAGACGGGACCCGATCTCCCTGTACCGTGGAGACAGGTCCCACTGGCCGGGAAGTTACACTATTGTTCCTTGGCTGACAGCCACTGACACGGCCTCAACTGCAGCGCTGTGTTACGGCGGCCTTCAATTCACCCACACATTTTGCACTGGCAACAAACATGGTGGAGAAGTGGGTTTTCTTTCTAGCAACTGCACCTTTAATTCAATTTTTCCTCCACCCTACCTTTTCATTTCATCTTTTGAAGTGCACTCTGTTCGCATCCACTCTCCCTCCAACCTCCAAGTGGCTGTCATTTATCAACCCCAGGCCCGACCCCTGCCTTCATTGACCAATTATCCATCTACACTTTCTCTCTGCTGACATTCCCACCATCATCATGGGTTACTTTAACATCTCTACTGACACCCACCAGACAGCAACCTCCAAACTCCTGTCACTTGCTTCATCCATTGGCCTTACTCAATGGTCCCCAATAGCCACCCACTCAGATAGACATACACTAGATCTCATCTTCACCCACCTCTGCTCTCTAACTAACCCCACAACCTCCCTTCTCCACCTCTCTGACCAACCTTCTACTCACTTTCTCATCCTTGTCCTCCTCACCTGCCACCCTTGTCAACCAACTCACACACCTTTGCTATTCTACAGTTGTCATCCATATTCTCACTCCCCAACCCAGATAACGCCACCGCTTTTTACAGTTCTATGCTCATATCAGCTATTGATGTAGTCGCCAGTCTCGTTCATGGCAGAATGTCACAAATCAACAGACAACGCTGGCAGGGTCCTCTCTCCCCTCTGTATCGGTCTGTCACTGTTAGCTTGTGTATTGTATTTTTAACTTGTTTTGTAAGTTACCCTTTCTCATGTACAGCACCATTGAATCAATGGTGCTCTATAAATAAATAATAATAATAAATACCTGAAAATAATCTCATGTTAATACATACACTTACCCTTTACTACATTCTGATCCATTTTTCTATGTATCTCATGCACAGGTATGTCTGATTTGAACCTACATTAAAGAATCCAGCATCTACCATCTGTTTAGATCCATACCCACACCTCTGTATCTGTATCTGTGTCTACTGACCTTCCTTCTTCCCTTAACGACGACCAATATGCATATAAACAGCTGTCATTAAGGGTACTTATACCCTGTTTTAAAATGGTGATAGCAAATAAATAACAACCCTTTGTGGCTTAAAATCCCACGGGTGACAGCTGTACATGATAGCTTACACCCATTGGCATCAGTCTAGAATGGTTTTGGATCTGATCAGGGCCGATTAACCCCTATTCGCAACAGATGTATCTAAGTGGGTTAAAAGATTGCCTTTGACAGCATCGGTCCCCTGTGATGGTAATCCTGGAGTCTGTGGGCTATAGTCAGGATCTTACAGGCACAGTCAGTGAGTCACTGATAGGTCACCTTTGTATGAGGCTAGTGATCAAACTAAAAAAATGTCCATGTCTCATAGTGGAACAAAAAAAATTAAATAAAATGGAAAAAAACACAGAATAAAGAGCACAAAAATTATGAAAACCCCTTTGGCCACTAATAACACAGCATTTGCTTTAAAACAACAATAAACAAAAAAAAATAGACATGGCATCATTTTGTACAGAATGACCAAATGTATAACATTGTCACATTATTACATCCATACGATGAACAGCATGAAAAAAATAAGCCAAAAATTTAGCTTTTTCATCATACTGACACACAAAAACCTGAATAAAAAGCTATCAAAAAGTAATACATAAAAACAAATGGTAGAAATAAAAATGCCACTCTTCATCAATGCCTCAATACTACTGGATATCTGAAATTGCTACATGATTTAGATATCCAGAGGCATTGAGGTTTCCATTGATGAAGAATGGCCCCACTATATTTGTACCCCATATACCACACCATACAATCAATTTTTGTGTTCCAACAGTCTTGGAGGGATCTATCCACTGTGGGTTAGTGTCAGACCAATAGCGGTGGTTTTGTTTGTTAGCTTCACCATTCACAAAAAAGTTTACCTCATCACTCATCTGAAGGCAATTGTCTATGCTGTGAAGATACGAGATGTACAGCATCGGAAACAACGGATACTGGAAGCCTGTGCTAGCATTTCTTCTGCGGTGTTGCTATCAGTGTGTCAAGAGTGGGAGAAGAGGGTTACATTGTCAATCCTACACAATGGGCAGCACTTTGAACACATTTTATAAGTGGTCATAAACTTGTAAATAACTCATGAAAGAATAAAGTAACATTAAAACCAAGCACACCATTGTTTTTCTTATGAAATTCTCAATAAGTTTGATGTGTCACATGACCCTCTTCCCATTGAAAAAAATAAAGTTGGATCCAAAATGGCCAACTTCAAAATGGTCGCCATGATCATCACCCATCTGGAAAAAGTTTCCCCCCTCCCATATACTAATGTGCCACAAGCAGGAAGTTGATATCACCAACCATTCCCATTTTATTTAGGTACATCCATATAAATGGCCCACCCTGTAAATCTGATATTGCTGTAACATGTCTGACCCAAAGAATAAATTTGTCTTATCCCTTTAACCACACAGTGAACCATGCAAAAAAAAAAATGAAATCAATAAGTGAATTGCTGGTTTTTGTTCATTCTGCATCTGAAAAGTCTGAATAGAGACCTGAAAATTGCTGTCCACCAACGTTCACCATCCAACCTGACAGAACTGGAGAGGATTCTACAAGGAACCATGGCAGTGGATCCCAAAATCCAGGTGTGAAAAACTTGTTGCATCATTCCCAAGAAGACTTATGGCTGTACTAGCTCAAAAGGTGTAAAATACTCAATACTGAGCAAAGGGTCTGTATACTTACGACCATGTGATATTTCAGTTTTTCTGTTTTAATGAATTTGCAATTTGCAGCAGCTGAAGGGTTAAACACTTTCCTTACAACAGTTTTGTAGTATTGGAGGGGTGCAGTTTTTAAAATAATATCACTTTTTGTAAGTTTCCAATATAAGGCCCTTCAAAGTCCATCTCCATCTGAATAGATCTCTAAATTTCTTGAAAAAATTAGAAATTGCTGTTAAACTTTTAACCTTTCTAATATCCTAACAAAATAAAATGGTGTATGAAAAATGATGTAGATGTAAAGTAGACATGTGGGAAATGTTATTTATTAACTATTTTGTGTGACATTTGTGGCGCCCCTGCAAACAGGTGGCCACAGAGTGAACTGCAGCTGGTCAGGTAAGCTAGGTACTCCGCACCAACACCCCACACACACTCCGATCCTGAGCCCAAGTCACTTCAGGTCAGGCGAGGGATTGCGTGAGGAGCAAGTGAAAGGGGTAGAATGGGAGACACAGCACCCGGGAAAGGTGTGGAGGAACTGTAGTAAAACACAGGAACACTAAGTTGGAGGAAGAGAATTCCCTGGGAGAAGAACTACCTGGAGGGTGAAGAAGAGGGAAGGATCCCCAAGCCGAGACACCCTTCAGCTAAGTGTCACAGACAGAGAGAACCATGGGGCCCAGCTACCTTATCCACTAATGGCCGGCCGGGAACCCAGGCTGAATCCATAGAGAGACAGAAGCCAGGTGTGCCCAATTAACCCGGGACACTGGTGGCTGGGCGCGAAAACCAGAGTGCCGGCTCTGTAGATGTGGCGGGGTAACTCTAAGTCCCAACCACAAGAAATCAGTTGGGGTATGGGGTATCTAAGCCCTGGGATCCAAAATCCCCGGCACCCGAAGGAAAGGCTAACACATAGGATTGGGGTCCCTGAAGAGGGAACAAGCCCATGGAGAGTCTGCGTTGGCTTGTCTGAAGGAGATGTGCAGGAGGGGAAGAGAGAGAGAACCAGGCCAGAAAAGACAAGAAAAGGGGTACCTATTAAGCCTGCTCCAGCTGCAGAGTGGTCACCGGGGTCAACAGAGAACTGTTGTGTAAGCCAGTACTGCGATGTGTTTTGTGGAAACAGTAAAGTAAAGGACCCGGTGAACTCAAGGTGGTGTGTGACTGTCATTTTGAGTGCTTGCAGCAAGGGCTCGCCTGCGGAGCTGCATACTGACTAATCCCACTGTGTGAGGGACAGTGACGACGCGCGCCTGCTGAGAGGTGCCCTGACCCCTGTGCGTGCTGGCTGGAGGAGCTGCGAGGAGAAAATAAGCACATCATCCCGAGTACGCTACATTCTTATCTCTGCCCGGGGACCAAGCCCTACCCGTGAACGGCTCACCATCCCAGCTGCCATCACTACCACCGTCTCCGGCAGTCTCAATGGCAGTGGTGGCCATATTGACCTCGCCACATGGGTGGCGTCACGAACAATCCCCATAAACTGTGGTAAAAATTCCCCTTTTTCATTGCCGCACCTGGGCATACAGAGCCGGGTCACATCGCCGTGACATTCCCCTCTGCAGACTGACGAGAGTACCTCCTGCCTTGGAGTGGGACACATAACTCTCTGGTTTAAGGGCATAAAAATTGAAAAAAAAAATTGCATTTTACCGCTGGATTGCTGCTATACATGAATCAGAAAGGTATTGGATTTCACAGGGAAATGAAACAAAAAATAAATGATTGATAACTATACATAGAACAACACGAGGAATAATTAAAATAGTGGAATACTTATTCAATTACAATACAATTTAAACCATACTTTTGGAAATGATATATACATGTATGAGGATGTTTATATATATATATTTGTGTTTTTATTTATTGGTGTATTTGCCATGGATGAAATATGGATATAAAAGAATATGAATATATCAATGAATAACTGAAATAATAAGTGATTGGATTAAGCACATAAAACATAATAATGAGCAAAAAAGGTAAAATAATTAATTAAATAAATTAATACAGAAAAATAATAGGAATAACTAAAAATAATGTACATTGAACTAACTTAAAATAAATGTATGCAACATACACATATTTATACTTTCCTTTAATGGCACGATTGCCATAAATTGGAATAGGAAGGTAATTTCAGAACCTTACATTTAACAAACAAAGGAGGATAAAAATTAAAAAAGAAAATTAAGAATAAAGAGTAAAAAATAAAAAGTAAGCATAAAAAATCAGAAACAAAAAATTAAAATATGGAATGAAAATATATATATATAAAAAAGAAAATAAAAATATAAAGAACAAGTAAAGCAGCATATACATATAGGAATATAGAAATATATATATAAACAATAAAATATTAATTAAATAAATTTATACATATATGGATAAAAAATGTAGTAAATATTTCATTATTCATGAGTACTGTATTCCCCTTCATGTATCCATCCTAAGAATGTAGCTCTCTGATGGATTGTATGAACACAATACAAATATAGATGTTGGACATAGCCCTCGTAGGTGAACTGGGAGTTTTTAATGTTTTCAGATAATATATATGTGCTGTAAAAATGTATACTGTACTCTTTGTACAATCACCATTTGCAGTTTAACACTGATTTTATGTATCTGCTTAATGCATAATTTATCTTGTATACTATTTAAAGATGTTGGTGTCCGCAGCTGTGTAGAATTTGTCCATTCTGCTAAGGGTTAACTGTGCCCCGGCAAATAATGCAATCATTGATTTTGTGCTCTGTGGGTTACTTTATAAGGATTGTTTTTAATTTCTGTTACAAGCCGATGAGTAAGGAACGTGCGTCCGAAACGCGTCCGGCCAGGATACATATGTTTTTATTGAGCATCTAATAAAGCAACCATAACATTTATGGACATGTGGCCCTGATATACCTTCTTTTTACGTTTGAGTGGTGGAAGCCAGCCATCTCATCAGGAGCCTGGGAATCCGAGGGTGTTACGAGGTGAGCAGCATTTCCCAATTCCCCACCCTACTTCACATGTATAAAAATTGAAAGTCTGAAAGTTGTGAAATGTTCAACATTTTCGCCCAAATTCTGATATTTTCACAAATAAATGCAAAAAAAAATATCGGCCTAAATTTAAAAGTAACCTCAAATACAATTTATCATGAAAAAGCATTCTCGGGACTCTGAGGTCCGTTGAAGCATTAGAAGTATTACAACAGAGAATAAGCAAAAGCCCAATATGGCTATTGAGGATCCAGTCAGTAAAGGTATCTCAGCAGGGATCTAATATGTTTATTAAAATATAACTTTTATTGATTCAAATTTAAATATGGATGTTGGGCCTATGCCATAATTGTAAATAGATGATTACATAAATAAAGTGCTCAAAGTGAACCAGTGCAAGATTTAAAATGCTTTGATTTCACCACATACGTCTTCCATAAAAGTAATCCATACAAAGCTGGAGGAGATAATGACTAGTGAGCGCAATTCTATGTACCCTGTGCTTCCACGTGCAATATCTCCTATCCTGACAAGGGCAGTACCCAAGTGTGGTCTATCCACTAATCAAGTCCCTATAAATATAAGTCTTCTGATGCATTTCATCCAACCTGTTATAGGGGACTCTTCTGGGGAGACCAATATATCTCTAGAAATGAAGGTCCTGGATGATGGAAATCCCCATTCCCTATTATTTTAAAGCAAGTAAATGGGACATGTGAGGGTCTTCTAATGAAAGAACACCCTTCAGACTGACAGAGTGCTGTGCAGCAGATCAAATAAGTCATCAATAATGAAACCATTTTTTTAGTGTTCAGAAGTAAAAGAGAAATCTCCTTGATAATTGCGAATGTTTAGAGACAGTAATGTTACTTAAGTCATTTCTGCCAACCTTAAGGCAACAGATTTGTATCACCAACGCAAAACATAAAACTTACAATTTTCATCATGCGTTGCATCAATAAACGGTGTGTTGTTTCCTCCACTCTATACGTTTTGTAATTAATAGCATAGTTACATTATTTATACATATGCAATTATTCATGCACAGCTCATACACTGTCGCTGGCCAAAACAGGAGCATGAGCAAGGAGACTTGCTATGTCTATAATTTTTCTTTTAAGAGTTTTTTTTGTTTCAGAGTCATTATCAAGTGGCATAACTCCTTTCATAAAAAATACAATGCCTCAACTGCTAAGCTGTCTAATCTGCAGCAGAATGTAATGCCATTTAAACATACATTAATTATACAATGCAAAAAAGGTAAATTGTGCAAAATGTACAGGTTTTAGAGCCAGCATTCAAAGGTTCATATCTTTGTAAAATCTGCAATACGGCCCCAACAGTAGCAGCAGCAGAGTGTAAGTTTAGTTTCAAAAACAAACCCATATCTTAAACAGCAAAGATATATATGGCAGGAAACTCGGATTCATATAAATATGAACAAATACAGTATACTGTATTTTTCAGATTATAAGACGCACGGGACCATGACACGCACCAGATTTTAAAGGAGGAAAATAGGGAAAAAATAAATTAAGCAAAAAATGTGGTTATAATGCAATGTTATGGGGGGAGGGGGGATCTGCTGCTGACACATATGGGGGTAATATCCCCATCTTGAGCCCCAAGTAATAATTTAGCCCCTTCATCCAGGTTTATTAGCCTCTCCATCCTGGTTTATTAGCCCCTTTATGCTGGTTTATTACATAGTAACATAGTAACATAGTTTTTAAGGTTGAAGGAAGACTTTAAGTCCATCTAGTTCAACCCATAGCCTAACATGTTGATCCAGAGGAAGGCAAAAAAAAACCATGTGGCAACACTAAGCTCCACATTGGGGAAAAAAATTCCTTCCTGACTTCAGATATGGCAATCAGACTAATTCCCTGGATCAACGCCCTATCAAAGAGTCTAGTATATATAACTGGTAATATTATAGTTTTCAAGAAAGGCATCCAGGCCCTTCTTAAATGTTAGTAGTGATTCACTCATTACAACATCATGTGACAGAGAGTTCCATAGTCTCACTGCTCTTACAGTAAAGTAAAGTAGTCTGTGATTATGATTAAACCTTCTTTCCTCCAGACGTAGAGGATGCCCCCTTGTCCCAGTCTCAGGCCTAAGAGATCATTAGAAAGGTCTCTGTATTGTCCCCTCATATATTTATACATTATTATAAGATCACCCCTAAGCCTTCGTTTTTCCAAGCTAAATAACCCCAAGTTTAATAACCTGTCTTGGTATTGCAGACCCCTCAGTCCTCTAATGACTTTTGTCGCTCTTCTCTGGACCCGCTCTAGTTCA
The DNA here is from genome assembly GCA_033576535.1 of Allobates femoralis. Taxonomy (NCBI): domain Eukaryota; kingdom Metazoa; phylum Chordata; class Amphibia; order Anura; family Aromobatidae; genus Allobates; species Allobates femoralis. The sequence continues at coordinate 516,646,962 of JARQOC010000002.1, forward strand.
GCTATGTCTTTCTTACGCACCGGAGACCAGAATTGTACACAGTATTCTAAGTGTGGTCGCACTAGTGACTTGTATAGAGGTAAAATTATGTTCTCCTCTTGAGCATCTATGCCTCTTTTAATGCATCCCATTATTTTATTTGCCTTTGCAGCAGCTGCCTGACACTGGCCACTAAATGTGAGTTTGTCATCTACCCATACACCCAGGTCTTTTTCAGTGACAGTTTTACCCAGTGTTTTACAATTAAGCACATAATTATACCTTTTGTTTCCTCTGCCCAAGTGCATGACTTTACATTTATTCCCATTAAAGCGCATTTGCCATTTAGCAGCCCAAGCTTCTAGTTTACATAAATCCTCCTGTAATATAAAATTGTCCTCCTCTGTATTGATTACCCTGCAGAGTTTAGTGTCATCTGCAAATATTGAGATTCTACTCTGTATGCCCCCTACAAGGTCATTAATAAATATATTAAATAGAAGCGGGCCCAACACTGACCCCTGTGGTACCCCACTGTTAACTGTGACCCATTCTGAGTGTGTTCCATTAATAACCACCCTTTGTTTCCTATCACTAAGCCAGTTCTTAACCCACTTACACATATTTTCCCCTATCCCCATTGCCCTCATTTTATGTATCAACCTTTTGTGTGGCACCGTATCAAAAGCTTTTGAAAAGTCCATATACACCACATCCACTGCATTTCTTTGGTCCAGTCCAGAACTTACTTCTTCATAGAAGCTTATCAGATTAGTTTGACAGGAACGGTCCCTCGTAAAACCATGTTGATAATGGGTCATGAGGTTATTTTTCTTCAGATACTTCAGTATAGCATCTCTTAGATGCTATTAGGCCCTCCATCCTAGTTAACTAGCCCCTTCAACCTGGTACATGTCCCCCAATCTTAGATATGCCCCCCCATCGTAGCGCACACATAAAAATAATAAATGATGTAACTTACCTCCCCGTCACTTCCTGCTTGCAGCACTTCACGTCTTCCTGTGTGCGATGTTTCCTGTCTGTGCCAGCACACGATTATGTATAATAGAAATAGAATGGGTGTTAGCGCTCGGATTACAACCAGACAATGCTCACGAGATATTTACCTCAAGGCTTTATTGAATCAGTGTAGAATTCCAATTCTCCACAACGCCTTGAGAAAGGCGCACTAAGCGCAGAAACGCGTTGTGGAGAATTGGAATTCTACACTGATTCAATAAAGCCTTGAGGTAAATATCTCGTGAGCATTGTCTGGTTGTAATCCGAGCGCTAACACCCATTCTATTTCTATTATACACGTTCACGCCTTCCCCTCCGAGAAGCGCGAGTCTGAGCAGCTCGGCTCCCGGACCTTGCTCACAACTACACGCCACTCCCATCCTTGCGCCTCGCCAATTAACGACTTGCACGACGAAGGAACACAGCACAGCCCACGTGTCGGATCCCCACGGCTCGGAGGCCTCGTCAGCTCGCCCCTCGCTCGCCAGCCAGCGAGTCGCTTCCCGACTCGCACGAACAAGGACTGCATCACGTCCCCTCTCGCTTGGCTCATCCAACCCGGAGGTCACGCTTTATTGTTCCCCGCTTGGCGGTCAGTTGTGCGACCCAGGCACAACGCAATCAGGTGAGCACTTGGGTATTTTAACCGCTTTTAACACATTGATCAAGCAGTTTGACGCAACCTGTTTCATTTTTACTTTGCAGCACCCGATTATGTGACCGGCAGAACAAAGTGATGTCATAGCTGCTCGACCCAGTCACATGATCGGATGCCAAGGACACACAGGAGGACACTGCACAGACTGGAAGATGTGAAGTGCTGGGAGCAGGAAGCGATGGAGAGGTGTGTTACATAATTTATTATTTTTGTGTGCGCACTAGGATGGGGGGCATGTACGCAAGCTCATATAATGTGTGCTGCACTCCTCGCCCAGGGGGATGCAGTGAATATTACATGAGCCTAATGAGCGGGCCCACATGATCACAGCACTTTTGACAGCACTTGCTGCAGACTAGAATTTATATTACAACAGAGTGCTTTTTGAGTGATTCTTGTGCTGATTTTTTGCACTCAGTCTATGTAGTCCACATGATCACAGGCCGCCTTTGCAGCTTGTGACAGCCTCCTTTAGCCCACTCCAGAGTGGCTTCTCCTCCACCACAGTCGCACAGTTACACAGCCTATATATCCAGATCATAAGACAGACCCCCATTTTGCCCTAACATTTGGGGGAAAAAGTGTGTCTTATGGTTCGAAAAATGCAGTATTTATTTATTGTATTCACTTATATAGTGCCACTAATTCCACATACATTGTTATCACTGTCCACATGGCGACTCACAATGTAAATTCCCTATCAATATTGTGGAGACACGGGGGTCAGTGGTTGCTCTTGTCCGCTGGCCTGGCTGCCTTTAGAAAGGCAACGTGGACCAGGGCTCATACTAACTGAACGCTCAAACTTCTTAACTGTGTGCAGAACACTAGTCAGACAACACAGGATGAGGAAACCACAATAGTAAGGCCTTATTGGATACCCAACAGTTAATGGCATATAAATCATAAACAAGCAAAACACTGAATATAAGAGGCAACAGAGTCTCACCAGTGATAGAATGTTCAAAGCCTCAGGGCTTCCAGGGCTACTTACTCCAATAAAGCATCATCCTGCTTTTGGCGGATACCCACTGAGAAAGGAATTGTGTGGCGTCCCTATGGCTAAGCGCCACAGGGAGGTATTACACCTTATAAAATGTATGTGGTACAGTCATATGAAAAAGTTTGGGCACCCCTCTTAATCTTACTCTTTTTTTTTTTGTTTAAAATTGCTTTTTTGCAACAGCTATTTCAGTGTGATATATGTAATAACTGATGGACACAGTAATATTTCAGGTTTGAAATGAGGTTTATTGTACTAACCAAAAATGTGAAATATGCATTATTTCAAAATTTGACAGGTGCCAAAGTATGGGCACCCTTCTGATTTTCATGATTTGAATACTCCTAACTACTTTTTACTGACTTACTGAAGCACTAAATTGGTTTGGTAACCTCATTGAGCTTTGTACTGCATAGCCCGGCGAATCCAATCATGAGAAAAACTATTTCAGGTGTCCACTTGCAAGTTGTTCTCCTAGTTGCATCTTTTCTAAGGAGAGGCATCATGGGCTCCTCAAAACAGCTCTCAAATGATCTGAACAAAAGATTGTTCAACATAGTTGTCCAGGGGAAGGATACAAAAAGTTGTCTCAGAGATTTAACCTGTCAGTTTCCACTGTGAGGAACATAGTAAGGAAATGGAAGACCACAGGGACAGTTCTTGTAAAGGCCAGGAGTGGCAGGCCAACAAAAATATCAGAAAGGCAGAGAAGAAGAATGGTGAGAACAGTCAAGAACTATCCAGAGACCACCTCCAATGACCTGCAGCATCATCTTGCTGCAGATGGTGTCACTGTGCATCGGTCAACAATACAGCGCACACTGCACAAGGAGAAGCTGTATGAGAGAGTGATGCGAAAGAAGCCGTTTCTGCATGCACGCCACAAACAGAATCGCCTGAGGTATGCAAAAGCACATTTGGACAAGCCAGTTTCATTTTGAAAGAAGGTCCTGTGGATTGATGAAACAAAGATTAGGTTGCTTGGTCATACAACGAGGCGTTATTCATGGCGCCACAAAAACACAGCATTCCAAGAAAAACACTTGCTACCCACTGTCAAATTTGGGGGAGGGTCCATCATGCTTTGGGGCTATGTGGCCAATGACGGCACCGGGAATCTTGTTAAAGTTAAGGGTCGCATGGATTCCACTCAGTATCAGCAGATTCTTGAGAATAATGTTCAGGAATCAGTGTCAAAGTTGAAGTTACGCCAGGGATGGATCTTTCAGCAAGACAATGATCCAACTCTACTCAGGCATTCATGCAGAGGAACAATTACAATGTTCTGGAATGACCATTCCAGTCCCCAGACCTGAATATCATTGAACATCTGTGGGATGTTTTGAAGGGGGCTGTCCATGCTCGGCGACCAAACTTAACTGAACTGGAATTGTTTTGTAAAGAGGAATGGTCAAAAATACCTTCATCCAGGATCCAGGAACTCATTAACAGCTACAGGAAGCGACTAGAGGCTGCTATTTTTGCAAAAGGTGGATCTATTAAATATTAATGTCCCTTTTCTGTTGAGGTGCCCATACTTTTGCACCTGTCAATTTTTGAAATAATGCATATTTCACATTTTCGGTTAGTATAATAAACCTCATTTCAATCCTGAAATATTACTGTGTCCATCAGCTATTACATATATCACACTGAAATAGCTGTTGCAAAAAAACAATTTTAAACAAAAAAAAAGAGTAAGATTAAGAGGGGTGCCGAAACTTTTTCATATGACTGTATCTCTGTAGTTGTGGGTTTAAGGTTTAACCTATGGAGTCTGTTTTCGCACACACACACACACACACACACACACACACACACACGGACTAGGCCACCTTAGTATAGAGGGACTGATTATTCAGTAGGTCCAAAAGGGGGTGAAGCCTAGGTTAGCGCAGGAAGACTTGAGTGACAGTTAGTTAGTTAGTGTTGGGAAGGCAGTCAGTGAGGACGCGCCTACCAGCTCTGCAACAGGAGGGATCCCCATCTCTAAGAGGGGGCCCAGGACAGGAAGGGACGGACCAGAACCAGTTGGAGCCGGCTGGGAATGTCTGGGGAACACCGTCGACACGGAAGCCGAGGCGGTCAGCGGTTTATCCCTGGCCGCAAACTGACGAGCTGCGGGCCCATAATTACCGGGTGGCCGTAAGCGGCACAAGAAGGTACCTCACCCCTCAGGCCCAAAAATAGGTTCAAGATTACAGGAGTATCTGTCTGGATTCCGGTGGCGGGAGGATTTTACTGTGGGTCGCTCCCGTTCGTACAAGTAAAGGAACACCCGTGCTTCATCGTAGGAGACCAGGGGTCTGGCGGGAGAGATCTGCAAGGGTGGTTAAATAGTGAGAATGACAGATTAGACCCTGAAAGACTTAAAGAAAGGAACATCTGGAGGCTCCATGGGGGTACCCTGAACTGACAACTCCTAACCGTTAAACCAGGCTGTACCATGTTTCACCTTAACATCTGCCGGTACCCAGTAAAGTGGAGTTGAACTGGTCTCTGTCTTTTTCTTTCCGGTGCCCGGAGGGCTTCAGCACCATCAGCATCTCATCGGAGGGGTAAGGGTGTGTGCCCACATAGTGGTTTAGTGACGTTCAAATCGTCAGTAAATCGCTGGAAAATTCAAGGAGCCTAGACTTCTGAGCTCAGAAGTCACCAGCGGTTTTCCAGCGGTTTCTCAGCGGTTTCCCAGCAGTTTTTTCAGTGTGTGCACAGCGTTTTACTGTCGGTTTTTCCAGCGGTTTTTCCGGCGGTTTTCTATGGAGGATTTTGTCCATGGAAATGCTCAAAAAACCGCTGAGAAGAATTGACATGCTGTATGCTGCTAAACCGCTAGGAAACCGCTCAACCGCTGGCGGATCCGCTCACATAAACCCACTATGTGTGCACAGCGTTTTCTAAATTACATAGGGTTACTTGTAAGTCCTAAAGCTGCTAAGGATTTACATAAATTTAAATAAAACCTATGCTAAACCGCCGGCGGTTTTCGCTGCTAAACCGACACTAAACCACTATGTGGGCACACACCCTAAGAACTACAACTCCCCTCATCTCCCCTCATCCTCCTTTACCACTGCCCTGAGATAAAAGCTCCACCTGTGGGGAGCTGGACCACACTGAGCTGCATCCATCATCACCTCAGCGGCCGGCCTGCAGTTCAAGTATCCAAATTACCGAGATCCACAGATGGCGTCACGTACACTCTTTATCCCCTGTAAATATTAACCCCCCCACCATCTAACAAATGACAGCCAGGGCACGGAACCAGGAACCCGACCACCCGTGATTCCCCAGTTAAATGCATCAAACCCAGGCCCGGTATCCGAGTACCCCTCTCCCTGTGCTCATCATTTTCTATCGTCCATGAGCAGGATTTGAACCAGCCTGGTAACACCAGGTAAATTGTGCCTAAAGACTCTATTCTTTATTGACTGTGTGGCCGCCAGTACATCGCCTCAGAATTAAAACTGCGTCACCAAAGCAGGAGAAAAGAGCGGGAAGATAAGCCCCACCCCTTCGCTCTGCCGAGGAGTGACGAAGCGTAGTGGCGGGCTCCGGAAAGGCCCAAAGGACTTGCTTATAGGATTTTCGTGGTGGGTGGGCCTAAAGATGTAAAATAACTATGTGCTAGCCCAGGGGCGTGCCTCGGTCCGTCAGCATACATGGACCATTCAAGAGGCGCCAAAATGTCTCCCCGCCCCCATTGCTATCAAACAACCAAGGGGGCGGGTCGAGCACCAGTCTACACCAGTTTGGGACTATAAAAATTAAACAGGGTGCGGCCTGAGCACAAAACGAGATACCTGATCAGGCTCTGGACCCCGTTACCTGTAACCGGTTGTGAGGCAATGACAGTCCCCAGTATTAAACAATTGATCCGGGAGGTTGAGCAGGACATTTTGGCCGACTGTGCCGCTCCGGGTGTGCCGACACTGGAGACGGATGGTGAGGATGGTACCATTTGGAGAACGGCCCTTAATGATCTCCGGGCCCAAATCCAGGAGGCCACTGAATAGACCATCCGGCGCAGGGGAGCAGAAATGATGCTTCAGCTGAATCGGCGGCAAAGGGCTGCAGCTCAACAAAACCAGGAGCACTGGGTGACTGTGGCAACACAAACAGATAACAGGGTAACCCTTGAGCCCCCTGCTGAGTCCCCGTAACCCGTTGCTATATCACCTGTGGAGCCCAGAGAGAAGGATATCATCGAGGTGGAGGACCTTATCCAGTTCCCAGAGGAGCCCGAGCTGACTGAGGAGGAGCCGGTTGGAAACATATACGGCCAGGTCGGTGTCGGGGAGGAGGAGATGTATCTGGAGGAGGAAGGAGCTGTCGGTGGTACAGAGGAGGCTGGGCCCCACGAGCAGTGGAGGGTTGCGGTACCAGCATTGGTTGCTGCGGCTGGAGAGAGGAGAGCGGTGCTGCATACAGCTGATGACGGGCACACCTGGCAACCGGTAGGTCTTCCGTGATTTACCCAACCCAACCCGGATGACAAGGCTGAACGACACCGGCAGCATGGGGCCTGGTGGGCTAACAAACTAGAGACTCGCCAGCCCTGCGCCATGGCCCATATCCAGCTCCTGTTACCCCCAGACCAACGCAACAGAGGAGTGGTAACAACCTTCAACCTGGGCACCAGTTATGGGTTTGCCCACAAGGAAGGCCTCTATCCGGAAGTACATATGGGCCGCCGGAATGTCGAGGAACATCTTCCCCAGGGCCACCCAGATCGGGACTTGTACCGTGGGGATGTAATAAAGTATGAGCGCCACGCGCGTCCCGCGGGCGGTTCGCAATCTGGGTCAGTAAAGTTGAAGAATGAAAAGACCAGTGATCCGGTATTGCATTGCCAAAAATGTAAACAGTTCTTTTAAATGCCTTTTCATGCAGTGACTTGTTGATGTTTTCTTGCAGTACATGGACATAAATGTATGCAGATGTTTTCTTAAATCTGATGAACAATAATCAGAGACTCATTACCCGGTCCCCGTTGGGCCAATGTTGACAAAAATGGCATTATAGTTTGCAACGTTTAAAGCACAGTGCCTCCTGCAAAAAGGAAGATTATTCAAAGCATACTTATTATTTATTCTTATTTTAAAGTTACCCGGTTAACCTATTAATAAAAATGTCAAGTCACACCCGGTTTGGTTTTAACATCCGCGGACAGTTGTATTTCACCAAGGAGGTGTGAGGCGTCCCTATAGCTAGGCACCACAGGGAGGAATTACACCTTGTAAAATGTATGTGGTATCTCTGTAGTTGTGGGTTTAGGTTTTAACCTATGGAGTCTGTTTTCACACAAACACACGCAGGACTAGGCCACCTTAGTATAGAGGGACTGATTATTCAGTAGGTCCAAAAGGGGGTGGAGCCTAGGTTAGTGCAGGAAGACTTGAGTGACAGTTAGTCAGTTAGTGCTGGGAAGGCAGTCAGAGAGGACGCGCCTGACAGCTCTGCAACAGGAGGGATCCCCATCTCTAAGAGGGGGCCCAGGACAGAAGGGGACGGACCAGAACCGGTTGGAGCCGGCTGGTAACGTCAGGGGAACACCGGCGACACGGAAGCCGAGGCGGTCAGCAGTTTATCCCTGGCCGCAAACAGACGAGCTGCGGGCCCATAATTACCATGTAGCCGTAAGCGCCACAAGAAGGTACCTCGCCCCTCAGGCCCAAAAAATAGGTTCAAGATTATAGGAGTATCGGTCCAGATTCCGGTGGCGGGAGGATTTTGCTGTGGGTCGCTCCCGTTCGTACAAGTAAAGGAACACCCGTGCTTCATCGTAGGAGACCAGGGGATCTGGCGGGAGAGATCTGCAAGGGTGGTTAAATAGTGAGAATGACAGATTAGACCCTGAAAGACTTAAAGAAAGGAACATCTGGAGACTCCATCGGGGTACCCTGAACTGACAACTCCTACCCGTTAAACCAGGCTGTACCATGTTTCACCTTAACATCTGCCAGTACCCAGTAAAGTGGAGTTGAACTGGTCTCTGTCTTTCTTCTTGCCGGTGCCCGGAGGGCTTCAGCACCATCAGCATCTCACCGGAGGGGTAAGAACTACAACTCCCCTCATCTCCCCTTATCCTCCATTACCACTGCCCTGAGATAAAATCTCCACCTGTGGGGAGCTTGACCACACAGAGCTGCACCCATCATCACCTCAGCGGCCGGCCTGCAGTTCCAGTATCCAAATTACCGGGATCCACAGGTGGTGTCACGTACACTCTTTATCCCCTGTAAATATTAACCCCCCCACCATCTAACAAATGACAGCCAGGGCACGGAACCGGGAACCCGACCACTCGTGATTCCCCAGTTAAATCCATCAAACCCAGGCCCAGTATCCGAGTATCTCTCTCCCTGTGCTCATCAATAGCAACAAGCGTAGAAAGCTAACCGAGCACAGAAAAGTCTGTAGCGAGGTGACTGAAATGTCCCAACCTGGGTTTCTTCTTTAAGTAGTCTCTGGTTCACCTCTAGTCAGGGCCGAAGTCCCAAGACTGAGACCACTAAGCATATGAACCCCAGGTGCATCAAGCTGGCATTCCCTATTTACCTAGAGCACTCATTTAAGGACATTGGGGACTTCAGGATTGGTGGAAAAAGACTGTGCTCTCATTGGCTGTTTTTCAAGCCGCATATATAGGATGAGTCATGAGTCTTTGACAGAGAGGATTAGGTGGTCAGGTATTTTACATTAAATTAGCAATACGCAACCTTGGAGAATGGAGCTCCAAGCTGACTGGCAAGAAACAATAGTATAGCAAACATAACATGACAAGAAAATGGTCAGTACGTGTTGCCAGTTTAAGAAACGTAACCCCTGCCATACATTGAATTCATGTCGTCTCAAGTATGTCTTTGGAATGTGGGAAGAAACCAGAGAACTCAGATGAAACTCATGAAAACAAAGAGAGAACATAGATATTAGTTTTCACTGAGTTTGCTGCTTTAGAGTTTTATGATCTTTTAGGATGCTTTCACATCAGCGTTTTTGCTGATCCGCGGCAGTTCTGGCAGCTTAGACGCATCTGCTGTTTAATGGCTGACTTGTAGCAAGCCCCATTCATTCTCTATGGGACTTGCAGTCAGTCAGGTGCAGCAAGTGCTAGCAGCGTTTTGTTTCCTCTGCCGCAAGTGCCGAATCTGCTGGATCTGGCAAAACCGCACTTACCACACCGGACCGCAAGTCCCAAAGAGAACGAATGGGGCTTGCTGCAAGTCGGCCGTTATGTGGCAACAAAGCTTCCGGATCTGCCGCAATATGATTACTGAAGTACAATAATAAGAATTTCATAAGCTTTTATTTACAAATACATCAAGCCTTTACAAAGACACAATAATTACATTGTTAACTCTTATTCTTAAACAATTCTACCATTCGCCCTGGCATGCTAGATATTACTTTCTGAATGTTTAAAAATGAATGTTTATGGAAGGGGCATATTCTTCCTTTCTTATTGGCTGTAGTTGCTGGATTTTTCTTTGTAAAGAATGAAATATGGGGATCTTGGTTCCTGCCATTGATTTCCATGAATTAGACAAAATAACAGTTAAAACAACCTATCCGATTCCACTTATCCCTGACCTATATAATTAGCTTACTGGGGCCAATTGTTTTTAAAACTTGATTTTAGAGGGGCTTATAATTTGATATACGAGTATACAGTCATATGAAAAAGTTTGGGCACCCCTCTTAATCTTACTCATTTTTTTTTTTTTTTTTTTATTTGTTTTTGCAACAGCTATTTCAGTGTGATATATGTAATAACTGATGGACACAGTAATATTTCAGGATTGAAATGAGGTTTATTGTACTAACCGAAAATGTGAAATATGCATTATTTCAAAAATTGACAGGTGCAAAAGTATGGGCACCTCAACAGGAAAGTGACATTAATATTTAGTAGATCCACCTTTTGCAAAAATAACAGCCTCTAGTCGCTTCCTGCAGCTGTTAATGAGTTCCTGGATCCTGGATGAAGGTATTTTTGACCATTCCTCTTTACAAAACAATTCCAGTTCAGTTAAGTTTGATGGTCGCCGAGCATGAACAGCCCGCTTCAAAACATCCCACAGATGTTCAATGATATTCAGGTCTGGGGACTGGGATGGCCATTCCAGAACATTGTAATTGTTCCTCTGCATTGTCTTGCTGAAAGATCCATCCCCGGCGTAACTTCAACTTTGACACTGATTCCTGAACATTATTCTCAAGAATCTGCTGATACTGAGTGGAATCCATGTGACCCTTAACTTTAACAAGATTTCCGATGCCGTCATTGGCCACTCAGCCCCAAAGCATAATGGACCCTCCCCAAAATTTGATACTTGGTAGCAAGTGTTTTTCTTGGAATGCTGTGTTTTTGTGACGCCATGCATAACGCCTTGTTGTATGACCAAACAACTCAATCTTTGTTTCATCAGTCCACAGGACCTTCTTCCAAAATGAAACTGGCTTGTCCAAATGTGCTTTTACATACCTCAGGCGATTCTGTTTGTGGCGTGCATGCAGAAACGGCTTCTTTCGCATCAGTCTCCCATACAGCTTCTCCTTGTGCAGTGTGCGCTGTATTGTTGACCAATGCACAGTGACACCATCTGCAGCAAGATGATGCTGCAGGTCTTTGGAGGTGGTCTGTAGATTGTACTTGACTGTTCTCACAATTCTTCTCTGCCTTTCTGATATTTTTGTTGGCCTGCCACTTCTGGCCTTTACAAGAACTGTCCCTGTGGTCTTCCATTTCCTTACTACGTTCCTCACAGTGGAAACTAACAGGTTAAATCTCTGAAACAACTTTTTGTATTCTTCCCCTGAACAACTATGGTGAACAATCTTTTTTTTCAGATCATTTGAAAGCTGTTTTGAGGAGCCCATGATGCCACTCCTCAGAGAAGATGCAAATAGGAGAACAACTTGCAAGTGGACATCTGAAATAGCTTTTCTCATGATTGGATACACCAGGCTATGAAGTACAAAGCTCAATGAGGTTACCAAACCAATTTAGTGCTTCAGTAAGTCAGTAAAAAGTAGTTAGGAGTATTCAAATCATGAAAATCAGAAGGGTGCCCATACTTTGGCACCTGTCAAATTTTGAAATAATGCATATTTCACATTTTCGGTTAGTACAATAAACCTCATTTCAAACCTGAAATATTACTGTTTCCATCAGTTATTACATACATCACACTGAAATAGCTGTTGCAAAAAACTATTTTAAACAAAAAAAAATGAGTAAGATTAAGAGGGGTGCCCAAACGTTTTCATATGACTGTATCCAGAAGGGTGATGGAGTGGATGATGGCATTTATTTTTTTTTATAATTCTTTATTTAAATACTCACAACGAAATCCAGGTCAAGACAATAGTTGTAACAAGACAAGTGGACGAATACAAATAAATTAGCTCATTTCCCAACCAAGACAATCGTCCACCTGCCCTCAACCAATGGGGACCTAGAAGTAGAGGTCAATGACCCGCTTTGGAGGGTCTTCCATTTTTTAACTATAAACAAACAGTAGAAGAAAAACCTTAGCGCTAAAAAATACAGCGAAGGAAGGAAATAGAGAGCAATTAGAGGGAAAGAATAGAGTAGGGGGAAAGAAGACAGGGTATGATGGCATTTTTAACGTCTGAAAATTTTGCTCTGTCATGCCTTTTAGATTAACCAATGCACCCTCAGTTTTTAGAACTTTATAAATTATATTTTTTTCTAATCATATTGGAAGGTTTATTGTGGTGTATTTGGTTGATATTATAAATCTTTTGCTTGGCTTGGACTCACATTATGAACATGTCCATTTGGTTTTATAAGACCTTATAGAGAATTGTTTTTCTAATAACATAGAAAAATGAACCTTTTCTGCCCAAGAAATTTTTTTTAGTGTGAATTTAAGATGGACCCTGGGAAAGGACAGGCCATAATTGATTGAGTTCAGCCTATCGACCTTAAAGCTTTGCAATATTTTCTGGGTATTGCTAATTATTACAGAAAATGTATTAAAGGTTTCTCTCAGGTTATCAAACATCTTACCAACCTCACACGTAAGGGGACACATGCAGCGGGCCCCAGGACCATGGGGTACTCAGACTAGGCCAGTCAGTTCTTAGGGGAAATCACGGTGGCAGTGACCCGGCTCCGTGGCCCTGGGCATGCAATTAAAGGGGATATTTATAGGTAAAAGTTCATGACGCCATCTGTGGTATTGAGCCAAGGGGTGGCTAACGCTGCAGGATATGGCCACTGGGGCAGATAATAATGCAGCCGGATGGTATAGCTCCCCAAAGGTGGAGCAGGGCCCCAGGGCAGATGAATAGTTTGTAAAATGCTTATGGGCAACAGGTGTGCCGGGAGTGGAAGGTGCGGGGAATAAGCATATGATATCACGGATGCATTTCTTTACCTTTACTTGCTGATCAGGCGAGACATACCCAGTCAAATGCTGTGCATCTCCCTGGTGCTGACTGGCCAGCTCCCAGACGGTCAGAACTGCTCCTTCGAGACACACTTCTTAGCCTTTCCTGGTTGCTCTCACCTGCACTGTATACTCGCCCTCTTTCCCACCACCTTCGTTGGCAGGGTCCTAGGCTGATGGCTGTGGGCCTTGTAGGACGACTGCTGCAGCACATCCCCAAACACTAGTTCTAGCCACTGTCCTGCAATAATCTATGGTGAGTGGCCACCACCTTTGCAGAAACAGTGGTCTCCGGTGTTCCTGGTTCCCCTCAGGCAACCTGTCCCTCTACCCAACTTGGGATGGGCTAGATTTCGGACACACATGTGGGACCCCCATTCCCGTGTCCCCTAGGACTCCTCTGACCCACTTCCTCTCTGGATGTCCTTCCTCGTTCAACTCCTCTCTCCAAATCCCTTTACTCCCTTTCTCTCTACTCCCTCTACCTAACCCCCCTCCAGCCTGGAGATGGGGCTCTTCCTGAATAGGGTCTGCCCAAACCCCCTGGCCTGGAATTGGGATGGTATTGGATGCAGGTGTAGTGTCTCGGACTTGCAACCCCTCTCACCTGGGAATGGTAACACCACACCTATGGAGCAGGTGCAGCATCACTGTGGCGACCAGTCCGCAGAGGTGCCACATTCCCCTTTGGCAAAGCACAGCACGTCCGTGGGCTGCAAACAGGTATAAAATGTCACAAAAGAACTTACAATTTTTTGTCATGTGCACACTTCAAACAACAACAGTGAACGATTTCATCCCTTTATAGGAGGCTCCGACTTAAACGTTACTCAATCATATAAAAGTGCAAAACAACAATTATTCTCTCCAGTCTTTGCAAGGTCACCTATCAAAGTGTCCCCTTGTCAAGTGTAAGGTGCCTTCAGTGGGAGCCGCCCCTACCTACTTTAGTTCATCCCCGGCCATGGCTACAGGGTTCTAGGCCTGGCCTCATTTGGCTCTTCGGCCACACCGGCGATTTATTTCTAGCCAGGTTAGGGTTTCACAGAATCAGACCTGGCCACTTAAGGTGTATTAATGTTCACCCCTGTACCTCACCAGGTTGGCCTGAAAACCAGCAAAAGGCATGTTTGAGAAGTGTAACTATTTAAATTCAAAGTTCTGATTATTCACTGTCCATAATCAAATTGTCCATGGGCACAACATCATCAATAGATATATACACACAGGGCCTGACCGGCTAACTAAAATTCATTTACATTCTACTATATATATGCTATTATTTACATTTTTAACACCTAGCAAGGTTAGTTACTAACTACATTATCAAATTACACACTAATTAACTATATTCATAAACCTATCCTGGTAAAAATTATTTACATTAGCACAGTATCTGTTCTCTACTGCTTTCAGGGTAACAAATTGATGCATGACTGCCTCCTCTGCCGGGGAGTACCTGTAGTCCACCTCCGTAGTCACCAGACCACAGTAGGCCTCTGCTGTTTCCTTGCTGCTGTGGAGATGACGGGTTTTTACCATTTCTTGCAGCAAGGGGTGGTATCCTTGAGGTTTCTTCCGCAGGCGGTGCAGAAGCTCTGAATGCTGACACAGGTTCAGAGATCACTGGGCTCGGAGATGGCACTTCCGTGGTCATCTTTCTGACATTTAAGGCATACACCCATGGTGACCCACATGTTTGGTGTACTCAACCCACTCTCCTGGGTACAGGTCTTGGTCAGGGGACCCATTTGGCAGATTGGACTCAACATCCCTCCAGTTGACAAAGATTTAATTTTTCATGTGGGGCTCCTGGATAAAGCCCCACCTCTTGTGTAGCTCAAAGTTCACTACTCAGCCTCACCTCCGCTCAGACGGGTCAATGGCCTGATCCTTACCAACCTTGTTCTTTGCTTTTAAGTTCTTGTCCTCATGAGCCCGTCGAGCGGCCTGACGCCTTCGCTCTTCAGCTTCCTCCGTGGCCTGCCACTGCTGGCGGTATTCTGTCTCCAGAATTATTTCTAATATGTCCCCTACACGGGCCTCCCATGTGGTGCCTCTCTAGGGAATTCCATGAGGTCTTCTCCCCGTCATACCCTATCGGAAATGGACTGACCCCACTCGGCCTTCTTCTCAGTCAGGTGAGGGCTCAGGCCGCACTGGGGTCTGTAAGCTATTCCCCAGGGCTATAATTTTATCCCATCCCATGTCTTTACACACCCAACCAGGTGAAGAGATCGGGGGTGGGTTCACAGGACCGACTAAGGCGTTTTCATCAGATGGAGCAATGCCGGTACCTGTAGTTATTGTTGCTGCTCCAACTTGAATTTCCTTTAGGGTCGGGGTGGGTGGTTTAAGCACAGCTGGTAGCTGAGCTGTTTTCTTCAGCAAGGCTTGTCTTCATTTGTTGAACTCAGAACCTGCACTCTGCGGAGCCGCCGACTTAAGACCTCAATCCTTGCTTCCAGGATCTGCGGGTCCACAGGTGGCAGGGGACCCAGGGCCATCCACAGGCCACCAGGGAAGTCTGTCTCTTCAACCCCTAGTGCCGGAATCTCTTCCCTCTGCTCTCATGGCACACGCTTTCCTGCGCACCTCTCTCTGCAGCCACTTCTCCAGCACTCTCCTCCCTTTGTGGGTGTCTCCCACTCACCCTGCTACAGCCACACCAGGGGGCAGAGAAAACAAGTCTTTCACCAGGCCCCCTTGTCTCTCTGTGGCCACAGGGGGTGAACTCCAGTTTTTCCCGCTCTGTGCTGGCCCATCCCATGATGGGAAGCTGCAGCACGCCTCCTGGCCAGCACATGGCATTAACACATGGCGGTCACCATTACTGAAGTTCACATGCACAGTTCTTTCAATGCAGTTCTTTAGACGCCCGGGACTCAGTGTTAGCAAGAGTCCAAATCCTGTTTGTGATGCCCATTGCAGTGGGCCCCAGGGCCGTAGGGTACTCGAACCGGGCCATTCAGTTCTTAGGGGGAATCACTGTGGCAGTGACCCAGCTCCATGGCCCTGGGCATGCAGTTAATGGGGATATCTATAGGGGAAAGGTTAATGACACCACCTGTGGTATTCGGCCAAGGGTGGCCGACACTGCAGGATATGACCACTGGGGCAGATGGTAGTGCAGCCAGATGGTATAGCTCCCCATAGGTTGAGCAGGGCCCCAGGGCAGATGAAGAGTTTGTAAAAGGCTGATGGGCAGCAGGGATGCCGGGAGCGGAAGGCGTGGGGAATAACCTGATGACAACATGGATGCAGTTCTTTACCTTTACTTGCTGATCCGGTGAGACATACGCAGTCAGGTGTGTGCTTTTTCATGGTGCTGACTGACCAACGTTTCCTGTGCAGCCAACGTTTCCTGTGCACCCCTGAAAAGCGCCCTCCGAAGCAGAGTGTGTGCAGCCACGGCTACAGGTAATGAATGGCTGCCTATGATTCTCCGTTCTGCTGAAGCAGACACCAGTTTCGGTGTCCGCTTCTGTCCGCTTCTGCAGAAAATCACTAAGATTTTAGCGGCGAGGCTGAAATGTCTATGTGTGACCCTAGCCTAAGGCAGTATTTGAGTCTGTTAAAGGTGGATTAGACTTATTGAAATACAGGACTAAAAGTCAAACATTTTGAGGTTATAACCAGAACAGGAATAAAAGTCGGTCTATATTTTCACATAATTTGCTTTATAATCACATCAGTATTGCATATTTTGCCTTTAAAGGCACAATTGAGTTTGCATCCTTGGGGCTGCACCTTTCACCCAAAGTCAAAAATCTCAGATAACAACATTTCTTCTTTTCTTTTATTTAATTAGCAAAATTATTCCATGCCAATACTGTATGATTCATTGTAGTTGAATTTGTTGTAATGCCATAATTATGTTGAACACCATCACATTTTGTCACTTATTTCTTTCTCATTGTGTATGGTGCTGCCTGGAAAATCAAACAATAATTTAAAGTTTTTTCATGTAAGATATTATTGTGTATGAAGTTATGAGTATGGTTAGCTGCTTAGAGGAGTTTGTGAAATCCTTAAAGGAAGCCTGTCAGCTACTTTATGCTCCCAAACCTATCACTATCTGTCCCTGCAGCTTCCTAGAACTATTCTAAGCATTCCTGTCTGACCTAATACTGTACTGTAATAGTACAGAAAAATCATTTAGTGACTTACATTTTTGTATGGTAATTATGTGGTGTTTAGTCGGATAAGCCATTCCCTCTGGGTCCTTGTCCCCCCTCGTTCCATGATTATCACGCCCCGATGGGTGTGATAACCTAATTTACAGGTACTGTCCCCGTCTATGGGCTCCTTTTAGGTATGACACTCTGGCTGTGTCATTTCCAGTCCTGTGCATTGTGGAGGAGTATTAGATGCACTTGCCGGCTTCAGAATGCACAGTGTGCATGATCTGGAGCAGGACAAGTATACCCAATACTTACCATCAATGCATAGGACCGTCATACTTAGAATGAGCCCATAGAAGGTGACAGCGCTTGTAAAAAAGTTTATGACCCCACAAGGGGGATATGGACCCTTAGAGAATGTCCCATCCAACTAGACACCACAAAATTACCATGCAAAAATGTAAGTTACTAAATGATTTTTCTCAACTATTACAGTACAGTATAGGTCAGACAGGGGTGCTTAGGAATGTATGAGAAAGCTATAGGGACAGGTAGTGATAGGTTTGGGGGCATAACGTAGCTGACATGTTCGCTTAGAGAAAATGTTGTTCACTGTAATGCTCTGACATTCCTTAAAAGCTCTTCTATGCATTAGTGTTTTAGCACAATCATTTGTATGGTATCTACTATTATCATATTTGCTCTGTTGGAATAATGTCCAAATCATCAAGTAACTGCAGCAGCCAATCAGTGGTCTCAGCAGTCAGTGGATTACATGGTCAGGCTGCCATCATTTGCACCCTTGAATAAGCAGCATTGGATTGGAAAACTGAATTGGCTTTTTACTTTATAAAGATCTGAAACGGTTTGAAAACCACATTGAAAAAACTCTAAAGATTAAACAAAAGTATTACGTTTTTAATTTTTTTTACCTTATTATGCAGAAATTAGGATATAAGTCTTGTTAGGTCACGTTGCAGAGATCACAGCAACATTTGGTTGCATACAGTTATTAATAAAGTCATTTTTACTTACACTAGAGTCTAGTATTACATTCAGCTTTTCAATATCCCATTAGGTAACTTTACATTCCGCAATATCTGTTGGAAACCCTGACAGCGATATGTCGCCCTGAAACTATCGCCCGTCAAATTGCCTTCCAGTTGCGGCGTGTATTTGGGGAATTTGGCGGCGATAAATCGCCTGTCGCCTGGTTCCTGTGGCATGCCTATCTCCTCGCCGTGCTGAACATGTACGCCCACATTGCTTTGGGGATTGCGGCATGTGAAGCGGCAAGGGAAGGCAACTGGATTGGTTCCGCTGTGGGTGAGGCGATTTCCGGGGGACACATCGCCTTGGTTGAGGGCGAAATTGTGGCATGTAACAGCGCCATCGGCGAACTGAGGCGACCATGAAAATGTGCACACGCACGTTAGGCCGCCTCATATCGCCAGCAGATATTGCGCCATGTAAAGGAACCCTTAGATGATGCACGCTTAAAAAAAATAGGTGAACCCTACTAGAATTACTTAAATTTTGCATTGTTTACTAATGAAATATGATCTGATCATTATTTGGCAAGACCAAATTGGCAAAATATGTTTCAATAATAAGATATGTCTAAAAGTAGGAGTTTCCCAGGTGATTTGCACATTAAAAATGGGCACACAAAGATGGTGGCTGACAAATTTATTGTTTCCTTAATGTGGAAGAATTTCCTTGGCAAAAAACTTTCAGAAGACCTTAAAAGACTGGTTGGAGAGATACAAACTGTAAGGGTACCTTTACACGCTGCAATATCTGCTGGGAACCCTGACAGCGATATGTCACCCTGAAACTATCGCCGTCAAATTGCCTCCCAGTTGCGGCGTGTATTTGGGGAATTTGGCGGCGATAAATCGCCTGTCCCTGGTTCCTGATTTCAGAGCACTGCTCCAAAATCAGAGTCAATCATGAAGGTGAGATTCCCGGCTTTTGGTGTGCGATAGGGCGTTAGTGATGGAATCTGCGTCACCTATTGATTTCCCGTAGGCGTGCCACAGCATGCTGGAGCTTACTGTGTTACCATTGGCTGTCAGTTCACAGGCAACATATTTGAAGAGCTGTCCGTTCAGCAACACACACATCTTCAATTGCGTCATGTATTACCAGCCTTCCAGAGCAGGCTGACAAATCGTAACTCTGTTGCGTTGTCAAATGAGCACGTATGGGGCGAGGTGTAAACCACTGTGGCACGCCTATCTCCTCGCCGTGCTGAACATGTACGCCCATATTGCTTTGGGGATTGAGGCGTGTGAAGCGGCGAGGAAAGGCGACCAGATTGGTTCCGCTATGGGTGAGGCGATTTCCAGGTCGACACATCGCCTTAGGTTGAGGGCGAAATTGTGGCGTGTAATAGCGCCATCGGCGATCTGAGGCAACCATAAAAAACGTGCACGCCCATGTTAGATCGCCTCATATCACCAGCAGATATTGCGGCGTGTAAAGGTACCCTAAAAGCCTTCAAAGCAAATAGTAAAGATCACAGCATACATTTATTTAGGACTACTATAATTGTCTACAAATAGAGAGAGATTCAATATCATTGATATTGGTGGCTTCAGGGGTGCATGGAGCCTCCCTGCCGCCTGAGCCACGGGTGAGGAGCGGGGGGGTGCTATCAGCCGCGGGTGAGGAGGGAAGGGGTGCTATCAGCCGCGGGTGAGGAGTGGGAGGGTTGCTGTCAGCCGCGGGTGAGGAGCAGGGGGAGGGGGGCTGTCAGTTGCTGTGGGCGGTGGCCGCCTGCATGAATGGTGCGTTACCTGCTAACATCCAGGAGCTTAGTGTGGCAGCTAGCGCCACCCCCTTCAGCTCTGCCGCTTTCGCTGCCTCCTTGCCCCCTGAGCCTGAGGGCTCACATTGTTCCAATTGTCCCTGCTTGGCGTGTGCATTCTGTTGAGTTCACACCAAGAGTTTAATAGACAGCCTGAAAAATACACCCCAATAGTATCTGTGTTCATGGATATGCACTAAAAAAATCTACTGATATCCTAAAAGAACAGTGCCTTAAGGGGGAGCTCCGGGGAGATAAAACTTTTTTGTACTGTCCCTGCCCTCCTATATGATGAAGCAGAGCTGTACATGCAGGTCTAGGATCTATAAAATCATATCTACTCTTTAGCTCTCACCTTCCCTCCCGGGACAGAGAAATTTGGTCAAGCATAGTGATTAATTTTCAGGGACAAGAAGGTACCAAGTTGATATGGGGGAGTGCTGAATCAATCAATGTAGTACTTTGCCTATGCTCCTAGCATGATACATGACAGTACACATTATGCACCATCATATCATTGTACAGCAAAAGATCACAGAGTGTAGTTATGTTTCTTGGTCATTTGAAAAGAGAACACCCATGTTATAACATTACATAAGATGGTATATCAGGGGCTGGATTGTAGTGTGATCAAGTGGCCGGTGGCCACTTTCCCTACTGTGCCTGCTGTTCAAATAGAAGTTTGAGGGGTTGAGAATGTAAGATGATCCTGGAGCCCCAGGGTCCACGCCCCAGACACTCCTCCTTTCACTGCTTCATTATGAGATTGAATTTCTCTGTCCCTGAAGGGAGAGTGAGAGCTGAAGAGCAGATATTATTGTATTGATTTGTAAGCGATCTATAGATCCTACAACTGTAGTGTACAGCTCTGCTTCATCATGTAGGAGGGCAGGGACAATACAAAATTTTTTTATCTCCAGAGTTCCCCTTTAAATGTTACTCAATATGTGCTGAGAAAATTTTCAAATAACTTTTTATGATACATTTTGCAATCACTGAGGAATAATGAATTCAAAGAATAATGTTAGGGAAGCAATCAATGACCTCAAGTTAAATCAAATCACACATATAAAGTCAACTAATGAATGGTTTGAAAATAAGAAAATTAATCAAATGGACAAGTTAGAGTCTTGAGCTTAACACTACTGAGATGCTGTGATATGACCCAAGAATGCTCCATATATCAGGCATCCCAGAAATATTGATGACCTGGAGTACATTTGCAGGGAGGAATGGTCCAAAATGTCCTCCTTAACATTGGGAAAGTTTTATTTGGCGTTACAGGAAATATTTGGCAAAGAGTATTGCTGCAAAAAGGGGGTCTACAAATTATTAAACCTTACTTTTTCTACTTGCACTGTGGATGATTTGCTTGTATATATGTCTATAGCAAAGAGAACACTTTGTATAATTTATGGAGTGCAGAGATCTGGATTATTCCAAAAGCTTTAACATATTGTAAAACATTACAGTTGCAAAAATAAAAGGTTAAAATACGTACCTATTTGCCTTCCATTAAAATCCTAGCAAAATAGTGACAAATGCAAATTAAAATTACATCACTATCTTTTTTGTTGGATAAATTACTAATAAACTTAAACATGCGTCAGCAGTGGCTTACATGTCCTTAAGCTCAGTATGGCTAGGTTCACACTTGCGTCATGACCCTAGCTTGGCAAATCCGTCCTAAACTTAGTGCCAGGCAGGCATAATGCATAGCGTTAACGGCAGGTAACTCTATGTGCCGCCTGCCTGTGCATTGCTATGGTGGCGTGCAGCTTACCACACCCGCCGACTCCACTGAGCAAACACGGATATGCACTTTTGATCAGCGCACAGGAAACGCAGTCTGCAGTTTTCCTGTGTGCTGTTCCAAAGCGCATATCTGGGTCTTCTTGGTGGAGCCGGCAGGTGTGGTAAGCTGCACGTCACCATAGCATTGCACAGGCAGGCGGCACATAGAGTTACCTGCCGTTAACGCTATGCATTATGCCTGCCTGGCACTAAGTTTAGGATGGATGCCCCAAGCTAGGGTCATGACGCAAATGTGACCCTAGCCTATGGGTGCACATGCAGTTATCATTCTCTTTAGAGTAGTGGCAGTGCAAGTTTTCTTACTTCCCTCAATGTTACCTTGCTCTATCTTTTCCTCAAATAAGTTTATGCATTCTGCTGTTCACTGCAATGTAGACCAGGCCACATTTTTTCACTGTTCAGTGGTCCAGGTCTTATTCTTACATAGCATATTCTACATTATTTGTGTGATAGAGAAGGAGCCCCAGACTCAGCAAGCTGGGATACAATGTATATTGACACCTTCTTGAAAAACTAATTCAAATTTAATGCAGAAAAGAAACATGTGAACCAATTTCCCATTGATTTAATAAAGAAGAAACAAAATTAAAGTTTTGAAGAAGGAAATCTTTTTTGACAGCACTATGTTCCATAATAAGGAAACATTGCTGTCTTTATATTAGTTATTTTAGTCCAATGTATAAGCTTTAATATCAAGCATAGAGTACTCCAACATTTTGTTTGTCCCAGAAATATCTTATGGGTGCCATGGATAGATCTGAGTAACCTTAGGGTACCTTTACACACCACTAACGCGGTCGAGAAATATTGACGGCGATATGTCGCCCTGGAATTATCGCCGTCAAATTGCCTCCCAATTGCGGCGTGTAATTGGGGAATTTGGCGTCAATATGTCGCCTCGTCACGGTCGCCTGATTTCAGGGCACTTGCTCTGACAGATCGCCGCCAGATTCCCCAATTACACGCCGCAATTGGGAGGCAATTTGACGGCGATAATTCCAGGGCGACATATGCCGTCAAATATTTCTCGCCGCGTTAAAGATACCTTATGATATCACTAGAGCTGAACTGCAAACCGCAGACAACTCTTGAACATGTATAGCGCCATGTCTCTCCAATGCTTTAAGTCATTGCATTTCCAAATACTATAGAAGTAATCAGGCATTTTTGGTCACTCTATCATGTTTTGTTTCTGAAGTCAAATTGTTTAAAAGCGAATTGTAGGAAAGTCAGCAGAGAATGATGAAAAGATGTAGATTAGTAGACAACTCATGCATTTAAACATTTAGCTGGTTGTGTTATTACATGTAATAATAGCTATCAGACAAGTGAGTAAATATTACTACAGAAAACAAAGTGTCCATTGCGTTTCGTAAGCTCCACAGTTGGAATTTGTTTTTGTAAAAATACCATTCTTAGCTTCAGCTCATATAAATGATTTGTGTGCATCTTTTAATTAAGGTTGTGGAGGGATGTGATTGCAATCAAAGCTTCTTCCCTGCACCTACATGAAGGTCAACATGTTGGGGGGAGACTTAGCTTCCTTTTAGATCTGCAGCATGCTCATTCACAATCAACAATCAACTTGTGCATGAAGTGCCGAAGAAATGCCTTGGGTAAAAAATCTGTACCATGTACACAGAACATAAAATGATAAACATTAACAAGTATATTCTGTGGAAACAATGGTGTACTGGTCGGAAGCCAATGTGTGACAGAGCTGTAGGTTTCAAAGAGTTTCTTTGAGTCTGTTTCTTGGTATAATTATTGAGGGTTGAGAGGAACAAGATCTGGAGGGCTGTAAAAAGCAACACAATGAACTTGACAGACAGCCAGATTCCTGTTCTCAGTCAGTTTAGGGTTACTATAATCTCATTATTATGCTTGAAAGACGGCAAGTAATAGAATCTCAGGTACCTGTTCTGCCTTTACTCAGCCGCATCTTCGCTTTTATGCCGATTTCCCTTGATTACATGAACTAGTGAGCTCAGTTTTCAACCACTTATCTTACAGAAATAATCATCTGATCAGCCCTACATGGTTCTCACTGCAGTCAATGGTTTTAATGGGTCAAGCGGTAAATTAACCCTTTACACCATACCCTCGTGGATATCTCACATCTTGTAAAACAATTTATCTGATCCACATTGTTAACTTCTACTGAAGAAAGATGTTTATCCCATTAGAGAAAAAGGTCCTATACATACCCACTTCATTAGGCAACACAATGCTGCACCAATGTCAAATTCTTATTGAACATCTTATTGAATATGTGAAGATGAAAATTACAGGTTTTATTGCCTACCGTATATTGAAATTTAGAAATGGCAAAACTTTTCATTAGAGCATGCTCAAATCACTATCAATGTTGTAAAAAGTTTTACCAATAAGACTGAAACTAGACATGAATATTAAATTGCTGAAAATCTCCAATTGCAAGTATTCACAATTATACTGTGATATCATCACAAGTTACTATTATTTTTTGATCCCATGAAGCCTACATATGAATTTTAATAATAAATTATATGTAATTTATATAATAGTGCTAGCAACAGAATCCTCAAATGCAGTGTCTGCTGCAGGACACCAAAGCAAGAATAATGAATTATAACACTACAGAGTGGGCCATTTATATGGATGTACCTAAATAAAATGGGAATGGTTGGTGATATCAACTTCCTGTTTGTGGCACATTAGTATATGGGAGGGGGAAAACCTTTTCAGATGGGTGGCGACCATGGCGGCCATTTAGAAGTTGGCCATTTTGGATCCAACTTTATTTTTTTGGTGTGCTTGGTTTTAACATAACTTTATTATTTCATGAGTTATTTACAAGTTTATGACCCCTTATAAAATGTGTTCAAAGTGCTGCCAATTGTGTTGGATCAATGCAACCCTCTTCTCCTACTCTTGACACACTGATAGCAACACCACAGAAGAAATGCTAGCACAGGCTTCCAGTATCCGTTGTTTCAGATGCTGCACATCTCGTATCTTCACAGCATAGACAACTGCCTTCAGATAAGTGATGAGGCAAGGGAGCAACTAAGCCATCATGTTTTTAATATGGCTAGAAAGTTTCTTACAAAATTGACTCCAGTGAGCCAGGTTATTCCCGGAGGTCTCCACTGCCCAACATCTGAATTGAGAGCAGTAGTCTTCCACTTAAAATTTGCCTGAACCAACTTGTGGATCATGGACTCAGCAACTGCAACCTTATCAGGGTCATCATAAATAAGACCAAGTGCAGGTAAAAAGCATCAATAGAGGAAAACAATCTGGAGAATCCTCAAGCAAAAAAAATGCAAAAGCCTTTGGATCACTCAGAGAGCAAAGACAGAACAATACCAACTAGTTGGCTTTCTCCCCAGGGAAAATAGGACAGAGGTAAGTATATAGTTTACATAAAGAAAGAAAAATTGAAAACTTACTTCAGTCACCGTCAAAGCAGTCCAGTAAATTTACCTCAGCCTAAGAGGTAATCTTTGGATGGGCTGGAACCTCTACATATTCACCATTTTCCATAGACATGGACCATAGCTGCACAGCCAAGAAATTCACAGCGTTAGTTGACTTTTCAGCACACACAAGGAAGGGTAGGCTTGCTATAATGTTATGCACATGTGGTAACTCTCATAAGAAAATAGGATCTATCTCAAAACTACTGAACCTGACCCAGCCAGATCCTGTACAGACTAAGGTTTGAAGCTACACGATCCCTAGAAGCACCTGCATTGGCTGGAATACGCCTAACTACAAAATTAGGAGATGACAACTTGGACCTGACTGCATAAAAGGTCATTGAGTGTTCCTCCTATCTCATTAGGAACTGATAAGGGGTGCAGAGCACTAAAACGATAAATAAGAAAAGACGGACACAAATAGATGAGATCCTAAGTGAGTAAACAAAAAATTACAAAGGAACACTTCAAAGGATGAAAAGTCTCCAATTACCTAGGGCCAGGGTCACACATGGAACTCCGTTTTGCCTTGGATCCGTTTTTGGCATCATTTTTATTTATTTTTTTCTAAATTCAAAAACGCATATCCGTTAACGGATGGTGCACTTAAGTGTCACTGCGTTTTTCAAAAAGCATGCCTTTTTGTTTTGCATCCAAAAAATGCTACTAGCAGCATTTTTGTTTTTTTTTAACATGGGGCCCTATGTGAAACGCATGCGTTAACGCATGGTACATATAAGTACCATCTGTTAATGCATGCGTTAACGCATAAGCGTTTTTAAGTAAAAGTGACTAAGTCCAAAAAACATTCAGGGGCACAGGAGGCACAAAATGCAGCTTAGGAAAACTGGATTTGGAATGGAAAACACTTCCAAAAATAGATTGCCATGTGTAACCCTAGCCTTTCTCTTAGCAGGAGAAAGAAGGATAAACGGACTTGACAGGAAAGGTAATAAACCTAACTGGCCTCCATATGACTGGCATAAATCCTTGGCAGTATTGCTGGAACTCCAAGCAGGATCCACATTGGAATATAGCCTGTGGAGCAGACCAGTGATGAGATGGTATAAATGGATGCACCCCCAATGTGATAGCACAGACTAAATAATAACTGGAAACTAGAGATGAGCTGTGTTCGATTCAAAATGTTTGCCAATCTCAAATTCGACCTGCTTTGGCCAATGTTCGAATCATTCGGCGAATGCGAACAATTAGCTTCACATACGACAGTTCTAGGTTATGTTCGATAACGGTTCATTCACCAAAGGCGTAACTGGCTTTTCACAGTAATACTGTTATTGAATGTTAATATCCAGTTTCAGTGTATAGTGTACGGGGGGTGGGGGGGGGGGGCGATCAGGGTTTAGCACTGAAATAATGCCGTTCTCCATTCTTTTTTCTCCTAACCGTATATACAGTGGGGCGGTGCAGTCTGACAGCCAATCACACACACACGCAGCAAAGTGGATTTTTTGCACACAAGCAAGGGCATGTGTCATTGGCTGTGTATATCACATGTCCTTGCCCTATAAGACCCAGCCATTTTCCCCATCGCCGCCATTACCTCAGTGCTGCAGTTGTGTGTCAGTCAGGCACTGCTACTGCTGCTGTGGGCATTATAAAGTGTGACTTAGACAGATAGTGAGCGACTATCAAGTTAGATAGAGAGATAGGTTTATGGAGTAGGGACTAGTTGGAATATCAGCCCTTTTGAGGGCTACTTCAGACAAGTAGGGAGTAGGGACTAGTTAGAATATCAGCCCTTTTGAGAGTTACTTCATAGAAGTAGGGACTTCTTGTAATTTCAGCCCTTTTAAGAGCTAGGTTAGAGCAGTTCCTAGCGGTTTTTGCCAGGCAGGTGTGTGCCAGTGCTGTGCGAGTGTTTTTCACAGCATTTGGCCAATTCTAGCTCAGGCAATGATTTTGGGCAGGTAGTGTAGCACTGCTGTGAAGAAAGCTACATCACCTGTCTTGAGTAGCCAATTATTTACTGCAGCTAGCCCAGGTAATCCTTTTGGGCTAGTAGCAGTGTCTGGTAGTCAGCGGTGTAGCCCAGCTGTAAAGTAAGTTACCCCACCTGTCTATCCAGTAGCCAATTTTTTTACTGCAGCTAACCCAGGCAATCCTTTTGGGCTAAATCACAAAAAACTATTAGAAAAATGTGCAAAAATACTCTGTTATAAAGATAAAAACAGTAAAAAGCAAGTGCTGCATAAAAAAGTGATAAAAAACAGGGTATTTAGTTGATACGTTTTTTGCAAAAAATGTATACTAAGCCGCTCTACCAAATGTCAAGGTAACCCGCATCAGAGCAGTCCCTATCTGTGTGTTCAAAAACCTGACCATGTGAATAAGTACCTACATGAGCCGAGTCCAGACAGGTCCAGTGTCTGACACGGACTGACTGCAGAAGACGACTTTTCATGTGCAGGACCCAAAGGGAGGGGCGGGCGGCTCCCTTCTCTTGCAGAAACAAGAAGCAAACTAGACAAACACTAATGAGCCATGCACACAGTGAACAGATCTGTAGGACACTGTTCACAGCACCAAAAAACTGAATGACAAAAAACAATCAAAAAAACGTGCAAAAATACTCTGTTATAAAAGATAAAAACAGTAAAAAGCAAGTGCTGCATAAAAAAGTGATAAAAAACAGGGTATTTAGTTGATACGTTTTTTGCAAAAAATGTATACTAAGCCGCTCTACCAAACGACAAGGTAACCCGCATCAGAGCAGTCCCTATCTGTGTGTTCAAAAACCTGACCATGTGAATAAGTACCTACATGAGCTGGGTCCAGACAGGTCCAGTGTCTGACACGGACTGACTGCAGAAGACGGCTTTTCATGTGCAGGACCCAAAGGGAGGGGTGGGCGGCTCCCTTCTCTTGCAGAAACAAGAAACAAACTAGACTAGACTAGAAAAGCCGTCTTCTGCAGTCAGTCCGTGTCAGACACTGGACCTGTCTGGACCCGGCTCATGTAGGTACTTATTCACATGGTCAGGTTTTTGAACACACAGATAGGGACTGCTCTGATGCGGGTTACCTTGACGTTTGGTAGAGCGGCTTAGTATACATTTTTTGGAAAAAACGTATCAACTAAATACCCTGTTTTTTATCACTTTTTTATGCAGCACTTGCTTTTTACTGTTTTTATCTTTTATAACAGAGTATTTTTGCATGTTTTTCTGATTGTTTTTTGTCATTCAGTTTTTTGGTGGTGTGAACAGTGTCCTACAGATCTGTTCATTGTGTGCATGGCTCATTAGTGTTTGTCTAATCCTTTTGGGCTAGTAGCAGTGTCTGGTAGTCAGCAGGGTAGCCCAGCTGTAAAGTAAGCTACACCGCCTGTCTATCAAGTAGCCAATTTTTTACTGCAGCTAGCCCAGGCAATCCTTTTGAGCTAGTATCAGTGTCTGGTAGTCAGCGGTGTAGCCCAGCTGTAAAGTAAGCTACACCGCCTGTCTATCCAGTAGCCAATTATTTTCTGCAGCTAGTCCAGGCAATCCTTTTGGGCTAGTAGTAGTGTCTGGTAGTCAGCGGGGTAGCCCAGCTGTAAAGTAAGCTACACCGCCTGTCTATCCAGTAGCCAATTTTTTACTACAGCTAACCAGGCAATCCTTTTGGGCTAGTAGCAGTGTCTGGTATTCAGCAGGATAGCCTAGCTGTAAAGTAAGCTACACCACCGGTCTATCCAGTAGCCAATTTTTTACTGCAGCTAGCCCAAGCAATCCTTTTGAGCTTTTGAGCTTGTAGCAGTGTCTGGTAGTCAGCGGTGTAGCCCAGCTGTAAAGTAAGCTACATCGCCTGTCTATCCAGTAGCCAATTATTTTCTGCAGCTAGCCCAGGCAATCCTTTTGGGCTAGTAGCAGTGTCTGGCAGTCAGCGGTGTAGCCCAGTTGTGAACCAAGCTACACCGCTTGTCTATTTCATACTAATTTATAACTGCATCTAGCCCAGGTAATAGTTTGGGCCTAGTAGCAGTGTCTGTTATTCAGTGGTGTAGCCCACTTGTGAACCAAGCTACACCGCCTGTCTTTTTCATACTAATTTTTAACTGCATCTAGACCAGGTAATAGTTTGGGCCTAGTCATGGCCGGCTCCAGGTTTCTGTGGGCCCCGGGCGAAAAAGTCTCAGTGGGCCCCCTTTAGTACATATTGCTGCATGTAGGTGTGTGTATATATTATCTCCCCTCTCTGTGCATATCTCTCCCCTTGTTCAGTCTCTACTCTCTCTGTGCAGTCTCTCTCCCCTGTGCGCTGTCTCTGTCTCTCACTTGAGCCTGTCTCTTACCTGTGCTTTTTCCCCTCCCTGTGCGTGGTGTCTCTCCCCTACACCTGTCTCGCCCTGTGCCTGTCCCCTTCCTGTGCGCTGTGTCCCCCTGCGCACCTATCTCCCCCCTGCGCACTGTGTCTCTTCACTGCACCTGTCTCCACCTGCACGCTATCTTTCCCCTGCACCTGTCCGCTCCCCTGTACGCTGTTCTTGCGTTGCGTTGTGACCCTAGTCTGACGCAAGTATTTTCGGTTGCAGCGCATAGAGTTTAATGTTATGCGCTGGAGCCCATAGAAACCCGCTGTTTACCTTGCCAACCACTGGTTGGCAATGTAAACATTGGGTTTCTATGGGCTCCGTTGCTGGCAGCGCATAGCATTAAACGCTCTGCGCTGCAGCAGACAATACTTGCGTCAGACTAGGGTCACAACGCAAGTGTGACCTTAGCCTCAGGTGCCTGGTGGGCCCCCTCCAAGCAGTCGGGCCCCGGCACTTGCTGACGCTGGGCCTGGGCCTAGTAGCAGTGTCTGTTAGGTCAGTGGTGTAGCCCAGTTGTGAACCAAGCTACACCGCCTGTCTATTTCATACTAATTTATAACTGCATCTAGCCCAGGTAATAGTTTGGGCCTAGTAGCAGTGTCCGTTACTCAGTGGTGTAGCCCACTTGTGAACCAAGCTACACCGCCTGTCCATTTCATACTAATTTTTAACTGCATCTAGCCCAGGTAATAGTTTGGGCCTAGTAGCAGTGTCTGTTATTCAGTGGTGTAGTCCACTTGTGAACCAAGCTACACCGCCTGTCTATTTCATACTAATTTTTAACTGCATCTAGCCCAGGTAATAGTTTGGGCCTAGTAGCAGTGTCTGTTAGTCAGTGGAGTAGCCCAGCTGTGAAGCAAGCTACACCGCCTATAGATCTAATTACAATTCTTAACTGCATCTAACACACGTAATCCTTTTTGGCTAGTAGCAGTGTCTGTTAGTCAGTGGAGTAGCCCAGCTGTGAAGCAAGCTACACCGCCTGTGTATCTATAACAATTCTTTACTGCATCTAACCCAGGCAATCCTTTTGGGCTTGTAGCAGTGTCTGGTAGTCAGTGGAGTAGCCCAGCTGTGAAGCAAGCTACACCGCCTGCATATCTAATAACAATTCTTTACTGCATCTAACCAGGCAATCTTTGGGCCTAGTAGCACAGTTTCACCAATCAGCTCTGCTCGGTTTCCATCCATAGTTTTTAGTGCCAACAAATGCAGAGTTGCCAATTAGTTAACCTCCAAAATGAGTGGCAAAAGGCATGCTGCTGGTGGAAAGGGGAATAGGCGTGTTGGAAAGGGAAAAAAAGTTTGTGTCCGTGAGGTAGGTGGTAAACAGTAACATCTGCAGGAGAAAGACCATCTTCCAGCCAAACTAAGATGTCTACTTCTTTTTGTGGACAATCTGATATGATCCCTTTTTATGGACACGAGTCACACGACGATCGCTACCAATTGTAGATGAGACACAAAAAGAGCAGGTGCTTGAATGGATAGCAAGCGCTTCATGAAGTGGGCTCTCATCCACCTCAACTTCAACATCACAAATACACCAGTCCTCAGAGGTGTCACCCCAATCACACTTGCTTCCTCACAGCTCCCAAGTCGTTCTGTGAGTCCAGACGAGATGATCTGCACTGATGCTCAGAAGCTTTGTGAGTTGGATCCAGGCCCAGATGAAGAAGGTTCTGAGCAAGCATAATGTACACCCTCATTCCTAAACTGTAAGTCCTGTTCTTGGAGACAATGAGGAAGATGCTGATGAGACAGAGATACTTGATTGGAACGACAACTTGACTTTTCGGCAGGACAGGAAGAGGTTGGCTCTGAGGACGATGATTGTGAGAGCACACAGGGTGATGATGAGGTTGGAGATCCCACTTACTGTCAACCCACAGTCAGCCAGTTGATGAGAGTCAGCAGAGTAGGTGGAGGAGGATGCTAGTGATGACGAGGTTATAACAGTTATAAGAAGGAAAAACCGGGGAATGACCTTTCTGAGGCTGGTGGTAATCCGAATAGGACATCAGAAATAGTGTCCAGAAAACGGGGTTGCTCTGCAGAGTTGAAGGCTGCCAAATGCGGTAAAAATGCGGTAAAGATGCAGCACTCACCCGGATGCTGGTTTCAGTGTGGCTTTATTTAATCCATGCGGTTACAAACAGAGGAGGGAGGGGGTGCACGGGACTACGGTCACCATTTCGCACCGGTTGGTGCTTCTACGGGTCCAGATACAACGTGTATAATCTGAGTGCCCTCCCTTATAAAGGAGGGGCAACTGACGTCAATATACTAATAAGATAAACTTTTAACAACAACTGCAATTTCCATCTGCTAAAAATGCGGACACAAATATATACAAGCAGAATAGATTGATATTGCAACTGAATTTACCATGTTTAAAAAGAGCAAAATACTGCATATAATGAATGACTCACCATTGATGTTACTCTGCTCCTACAGCTAAGCAGAAAGACAACCATAGTTGATTGCCGATCATTGCCTAGATGCCAAGGTTAAACAAATGGGTTCTCATTACCAAGAGCCTTACAGGTCAAACAATCAATCCCCATATATAACAGCATTAAAGAGCTCATGATAGGGGAATATAAAAAAATAGGATTCCTTACTACATTATTAATGAGTATATGTTGAAACTAGCTAACTATACACATACTGAGAATAGAATAATAAATAGCGGGCATAGCTAAAATAAGCTGAAAAGAAAAAAGGAGAAAAAACTCTGTGGAAGTTGAGGAAGGAAAGCTGAAAGCATAGTGAAAGATGAAAAGATGGAAAAGGAAGGAGAATGAGGCACTTTATCCACTTACAAGAAATTTTCATTTTCATCTAATACAGTAAGCTATACTGAAAGGGACAGAATAATAGGGAAAGAATCACAGACTAGCAAAGCATTACAATATATCACGCTATACTTAAAATGCTAAACATAAGTAAATTACAGGAAGATGGCCATATCGACTTCTTCGTTCAGTCCTAAAGCCCCTTATGCATCCGTCAAAATAATCCACTTAGCCTCAATCCGTAGGAGGTGTTTGTGAAAATCACCTCCCCGTGGAAGAGGTTTTGGTTTTTCTACACCCGCAAAGCTTAATAAATTCGGATTGCTGGAATGACATTTCTTAAAATGCTGGATTAATCGTGGGCTGCCTTTGCCTGATGTAATGGAATTATAATGTTCGCGGAATCTATGAAATAAGGGACTGATTGTCTTCCCTACATAAAACCTTTTGCATGGGCAAAAAAGAACGTAAACTAGCCAACTACTTCTACAATTTATAAAGGATTTCACTGAAACTATGGTTTTACCTAGCTGTAAGCATTTCCCCAAGCAATGGTAACGGCACCATGGATAAGTGTTACATTTATAAATGCCCTTTATGCCACTAGATAACAAGAAATTAGTGTTTGGTTCCTCAATCCTCCTCTTGACCAACATGTCCTCTATGTTTCTACTATGCCGATAATAACTATAGGTGTAGTCGCCTTTAAAACTCCTTGGTCTGATTCGAGGACGTGCCAATGGCGATTAACGGCCGATGTGATTTGGGGATACATAGGGCCAAACTTGAAATTGAAAAAAAAAACTCTTTTTCATAAAATTGCTGTTTAGGTTTTCTGATTTCAGAGGGGTAGATATCTTAAGGTTTTTATAAGCCTTGTTTCTGGCTAACCTTAAAACTCTTGAAAGGTACCCCCTAAACCTAAAAGCTTCCTCCAACTCATCCGCCTGCCCTTCTGAACTATTCTGTTATTGATGTGTTTAAGTCTCAAAAATTGACTGCAGGGTAAACCTCTTCTTGTATGGAGCAGATGGGCACTCTTGTAATGGAGTAGGGAATTCGTCGCTGTTATCTTTCTAAAAATAGACCTCTTGATCATAGACTCCAAAATTTCCAGTTTCTTATCCAAAAATTCCAAAAATTGATCACCGAACACCGATGTAAAATGCATGTTAAATGTATTTTCCTTTTCAGAAAATCGGCAAAAGATTCAAAATCCTCCCTTCCACCATCCCAGACTATGATATTCGCACATAACGTACATAATACTTGATAAATTTTAGAAAAGGATTCTGGCTGAATTTATAAAGTTTTCCTCTAACACAGCCAAATATAGATTAGCTACAGTGCATGCAGCGGGCGTCCCCATAGCGGTACCGACCCGCTGCAGGTACCACTGGTTCATAAAGGTGAATACATTGTGCTCGAGAACAGACTCCAGCGCTTCACCCATGAACTCATTAACCACGGAATCAACACCTAAAACATCAGTATACGTTTAATGACATTAACGGCTTGTTTTTGGGGTATCCTTGTATAGAGGCTTTCAATATCTATTGAAGTAAATTTATATCCCTCCTGCCACTGTATCTGATCAATGATCTCGATAAAGTGGTTGTGTCACGGACATAAGAGGCAACGCCAGCTAGAAATGTAATCTGGAGATGGGCTCTGTAAGACCCTACCCCAGATACAATGGGTCTCCGTCATCCTCATTTTTGTGAATCTTTGGTATACAGTACCAATGGGACTTCACTGGGAAGGTTGGAAAAAGTTTTTCCGCCTCATTTTTTGAGATTACATTGAGCTCGACATATTTACGCAATAAAGACCTAAGTTTTAAATGATGGCCATGAGTGGGGTCGCTAGGGAGTGGTAAGTAAGTGACAGTGTCTTTTAATTGCCTCAATGCTTCTTTTATATATGATTTACGTGTCAATAAAACTATACCGCCTCCTTTGTCTGCTTTTCTAAATTTCTAAATATCACGTCGTCCCATCTACTCATTTCAGACAGGGTCTACATCACTATACTCAGTCTCGTTTGGATACACAAAGCTTTAATATCTCTGTCTACCAGTTCTGCAAAGAGTTGCCAGGACTTATTGGATGGCATATACAGTGTTGGCAAAAGCATTGACACCCCTGCAATTCTGTCAGATAATACTCAGTTTCTTCCTGAAAATGATTGCAATCACAAATTCTTTGGTATTATTATCTTCATTTAATTTGTCTTCAGTGAAAAAACACAAAAGAGAATGAAGCAAAAAGCAAAACATTGATTATTTCACACAAAACTCCAAAAATGCCAGACAAAATATTGGCACCTCAGCCTAATACTTGGTTGCACAACCTTTAGCCAAAATAACTGCGATCAACCGCTTCCGGTAACCATCAATGAGTTTCTTACAATGCTCTGCTGGAATTTTAGACCATTCTTCTTTTGCAAACTGCTCCAGGTCCCTGATATTTGAAGGGTGCCTTCTCCAAACTGCCATTTTTAGATCTCTCCACAGGTGTTCTATGGGATTCAGGTCTGGACTCATTGCTGGCCACCTTAGAAGTCTCCAGTGCTTTCTCTCAAACCATTTTCTAGTGCTTTTTGAAGTGTGTTTTGGGTCATTGTCCTGCTAGAAGACCCATGACCTCTGAGGGAGACCCAGCTTTCTTAATGTGTCTCTCAGTAAAAAAACATAAAATGCTGAAAAAAGCATATCTTGACTTTAAAACAACTCCAAAAATGCCAGAGCACAAAAGCAACCCCAACTCAGAATACTTGTTGCACTAACCTTTGCTTCTTTAACTGTCGTTCATCTTTCTCCGGTAACCATCAATGAGTTTCTTACAATGCTCTTCCGAAAACTTTTAGCTTCTCTATTTTGCAAACTCCAGTCCCTGATTTATTTGGAAGGGTTCCTTCTCCAAACATAGCCATTTTATTCACTCCAACGGTGTTACTTGGATTACAGGTCTTGGACTCAGTGGCAGCTTAGAAGTCTTGTTTCTCTAACCATTTCTAGTGCTTTATCCAAGTGGTTCTGGTCATTGCGTTGAAATCTTTTGTCAATTTTTCTTTTCCGTCCACATCTAGGGAGATTAGCCACAGTGCCATGGGCTTTAAATGTCTTGATGACACTGCGCACGGTAGACACAGGTACATTCAGGTCTTTGGAGATGGACTTGTAGCCTTGAGATTGCTCATGCTTCCTCACAATTTGGTTTCTCAAGTTCTCAGACAGTTCTTTGGTCTTCTTTCTTTTCTCCATGCTCAATGTGGTACACACAAGGACACAGGACAGAGGTTGAGTCAACTTTAATCCATGTCAACTGGCTGCAAGTGTGATTTAGTTATTGGGTCATTCCGTGTCAAGAGGACCAGTTTTAAAAATCGTCCTCACTTGACGTTCTCCGATTTTAGCTGAAAATTTATAAGGATGTACATGTATGTTTGAAAAGAGGTTCTGTAAATTTTTAGGGCCAGATCTCAAATACATTGGGCACTGTTGACCGTTTCACTGGAGGCCCCCCCCCAAGCCTGCGGCTTTAGCTAAGAGGATTTTGCAAACTTTGGCACATAGCCATTAGAGTTCTATACTGGCTATGATGCTGAAATTTGGCATACTAGCTCAACTTTTGCTGCTAAACACGATAAAATTATTACCGGCTATGACAAAACAATATTTTGGCGCAATTTTGTGTCAAAGTAGCTTGCAAAACGCAGTCGCATAAAATTTATGCCAAACTTTGCCCATATATAACTCAAGACCAAAAACCAATAGGAACTGGTGCTTTACCCTGTACAACAAACATCTACATGACTACATTGCTGCAATATCACGGTCAAAGCATATGTATTTGTGGAAATATTCACACCCACATATGATGAAAAACTTAATAAAAACGAATTTTACCATTTTTAGGTCAAATTTCCCAAAAGGGTACCCCTAAAATATATTATTCTGTTATATTAGAAAGAGCACATTTTCTCTACAAGGATCATTGATTTTTTTTTTTTCCTCCGTTTAAGAAAAGAAAAATGCCACTGAACATGGTGTCATTTATTAATACGCAATGAATGGTAACTGCACTATTCAAACCCTTGCGTTGGTCCATGGTGGTTATACCACAACCTATTCCCTAAGAATTGGTATTATAATCCTATTAAGAATTGTAATAATGCTGTCTTTCGAGAACTGGCAGCCCCATCGCCCAGGAGCCATGTCCGATAGCCGTGCAAGGCAGTGCGGGTGGTCTCTTTATCGCAGGTTCTGAAGCCTGAGGGTGGGTGTCTTTGCCTAGGATCCCAAGCCTAATATTGGGTATCTTTTGTTGGTTCCCAAGCCATAATGTTCAGTCTAAGTGGTCTGGAATTGTTGCTGAATTTGCAACATAATCGGTTCAGAGAGCTGCATTGTCGGCCAATTGCTGTTGCAGCTGGTGCTGGAATTATTGCAATGATTGACTGCTCGAGAATCCAGCATGTATCATTTCTCACAGGCAGCCTCGGACTGCTCTGCCGGGTAACCGGGTAAAAGTCATGGGAGGCCCTCAGGTCTAGAGGCCCTGCCCACCTAGCCCCGCCTCTCACTACCCCCTGCTCTACATCCCTGACTGTGCTGCTGTGCAGAGATCTCCTCCGGGTAGAGCGAGCATTGTGATCTCCTCCCCCCTCCCATGTGACATCTTTTTTTCAGTTCCTGCTCCTCTTGGAGGGAGCAGAGCCAGAGAGGGAAGCCTTCAGTGACACTGAGAAGCAGGATCACAGCCATGGCTGCACATTGCCAGCCCAGCAAGAGCACAGGCTGAGACACTGCAGCTTGAAAGAGAGGGAAGACAGGTCTTTCTGCAGGGGACACAGACTCCACAGCCCCCACACTCCTGTGAGTAACTATCATTGTCTCCTGAGTTGATCTGCACCTGTCCTGTTAAACAATAATCTGGGGCCTGAACTGTGCTGAGGAGCTGATCTGACTCACTACTTAGCTTTTATATCACTGCAGCCGTCTATTTCCTGTATCTCCGCACACAGGAAATAGAGCAGCTGCAGGAAGCTCACACTACATGAAAGGAGAGGTCTGAGAGATCACTGGCTGCAGCCTTAAGGTTAGAAGGGAGACAGCTCTTAGTGGACCCTGAGGGTCCCCCGGTGTGGTCAGCGCTCGGCCCCTGGTAAGTGCAGCGCTCAGGGGCCCCCCAGTGTGGGAGCAGCACTCAGGGGCCCCCCTGGTGTGTGTGCAGTGTACAGGGCCCCCCCAGTGTTAAGTGCAGCGCTCAGGGGCCCCCAGTGTGGGGGCAGCACTCAGGGGCCCCCCAGAGTGGGAGCAGCGCTCAGGGGCCCCCCGGTTTTGGGGGAAGCGCTCAGGGCCCCCCTGGTGTGGGGGATGCACTCAGGGGCCCCCTGGTGTGGGGATGCACTCAGGGGCCCCCCTGGTGTGGGGGATGCACTTGGGGGGCCCCCTGGTGTGGGGGCAGTGTCAGGGCCCCCCGGTGTGGGGCAGTGCTCAAGGGCCCCCCGGTGTTGGGGGAAGTGCTCAGGGCCCACCCTGGTGTGGGGCATGTGTTCAGGGGCCCCCCTGGTGTGGGGGATGGCTCAGGGGCCCCCGGTGTTGGGGAGAAGCGCTCAAGGGCCCCCTGGTGTGGGGGATGCGCTCAGGGGCCCCCTGGTGTGGGGGATGTGCTCAGGGGCCCCCTGGTGTGGGGGATGCACTTGGGGCCCCCCGTGTGGGGATGCGTTTAAGGGGCCCCCCCGGTGTGGGGACTGCTTAGGGCCCCCTGGTGTGGGGGAGTGCTCAGGGCCCCCCGGTGTGGGGGAGTGTTCAGGGGCCCCCCGGTGTGGGGGAGCTGCTCAGGGGCCCCCCGGTGTGGGGGAGCCTCAGGGGCCCCCGGTGTGGTGGACCTCAGGGGCCCTGTTGGTGTGGGGATGGCTGCAGGGGCCCCCGGTGGTGTGGGGGATTGGGCGCTCAGGGGCCCCCGGGTGGGGGATGGCTCAGGGGCCCCCCGGTGTGGGGGATGCGCTCAGGGGCCCCCCCGGTGTGGGGGATGCGCTTAGAGGCCCCCCCGGTGTGGGGGATGTGCTCAGGGGCCCCCCCCGGTGTGGGGGATGCGCTCAGGGGCCCCTGGTGTGGGGGATGCGCTCAGGGGCAACCTGGTGTGGGGGATGCGCTCAGGGGCCCCCCTGGTGTGGGGGATGCGCTCAGGGGCCCCCCCTGGTGTGGGGGCAGCACTCAGGGGCCCCCCCGGTGTGGGGGAAGCACTCAGGGGCCCCCGAGGGTGAGGTGTGTGGGCAGTGCAGGGCCCCCGAGGGTGCGGTGTGGGGCAGCCTCGGGGCCCTGTCAGGGGCAAATTACCCAGTGGGGAAGACAGGCACAGGGAGGAGACACAGCGTACAGGGGAAGGGATAGGCACAGGGGGAAGACAGGTGCGCAGGGGGAGATAGGTGCGCAGGGGGGACACAGCGCACAGGATAGAGACAGGCAAAGGGGGAAACAAGTGTAGGGGAGAGACACAGTGCACAGGGAGGGGAACAAGCACAGGTAAGAGACATGCTCAAGGGAGAGACAGCGCACAGGGGAGAGAGACTGCACATAGAGAGGAGAGACAGCTCAAGGGGAGAGATATGCACAGGATCAGAGAGACAGCATGGTAGGGAATACATTTGCGAGGGATATATTTATATATACATATATACATGATGCGGCAGTATGTACTAAAGGGGTCCACTGAGACTCTTTCGCCCGGGGCCCGCAGAAACCTGGAGCCGGCCCTGCCCCCAGCAGCAATATGTCTCCACCAGCAACAGCAAAAAGTGTGCCCCCCTAGCAGCAGCAATATGTGTGCTCCCCCAACAGTAGCAGCAAAATGTGTGCCCCCCCAACAACATAAGCAATATGTGTGACCCCCAGCAGCATCAGCAATATGTGCCCCCCAGCAGCAGCAATCAGTGTGCCCCCAGCAGCAATATGTGTGTGCCCCACAACAGTAACAGTGTGTCTGTGCTCCCCCACCCCAGCAGTAGCAGTATGTCTGTGACCCCCCATAGCAGCAGCGTGTTTTTGCCCCCCATAGCCTGGTGCAGGAGACCAGGAACTGCAGAGGAAGAAGCTGCCTGGTGCCGGCGAGCAGGAGACCGAGAGTCACAGAGGAAGAAGCTGCCTGGTGCCAGAGACCGGGAGCTGCAGAGGAAGAAGCTGCCTGGTGCCAGTGACCGAAGGAAGACCGAGTGCTGCAGAGGAAGAAGCTGCCGGGATCCGGGATCAGAAACGTGAAGTCAGGTAAGGCGCTGTTACAGCCGAAGATAGTAGCCTGGGGGGGACAGAGTGGGATAGATGGATGGATAGATGGATGGTGTGGCCTAAAAGAGGGGGCAGAATGGGATGGATGTGTGGGGGGCATTATGGAAAAGGGGAGAGAACGTGATGGATGGATAGGAGGGTGGCATAGAAAAGGGGGGAGAACGGGATGGATGAATGGATAGGGGCGGCATAGAAAGGGGGGAGTAGCTGGATGGATGGATGGGGGCCGGCATGGAAAAAGGGGGAGAAAATGGATGGATGGGGGAGAAGGTACATGGATGGAGGGGGGATGGGGAGAAGGTACATGGATGGTTTGGTGGATGGGGGAGAAGGTACATGGATGGGGGATGGGGGAGAAGCTACATGGAACGTCGGGGGGAGAAGCTACATGGAATGTGGGGGAGAAGCTACATGGAACATGGGAGAGGGGAGAAGCTACATGGATGAGAGATGGGGGAGAGGCCGCGTGGAACAAGGGAGGGGAGAGGCTGCGTGGTGCATAGGAGGGGAGATGCTGCGTGGAACATGGGAGGTGAGAGGCTGCGTGTAACCTGGAAGGGGGATGGTGGGGAAGGATGAGCTGCATGAGACATATTGGGGGAGGATAAGCAACATGGGATTCAGGGGAATGGGGGTGAGGATGAGCTGTATGCAACATATGGATGTAAGATGAGCTGCATGGGACACATCGGGGGTGAACGTACTGTTCTGGTGATGTAGTGAGGGTGGTTCTGATTATGTATTATTGTATTGCTGATGGTTCTGGTTATGTACTGACAGGTGTTATAGTAATGTATTGTATTGATGGGGTTTCTGGTGATGTATTGACTGTTTTGGGTGATGTATTACTGTATTGACAATGGTTCTGGTGATATACTGACAGTGGTTCTGGTGAGGTATTATTGTATTCACAGTGGTTCTAGTGATAT
Organism: Allobates femoralis; assembly: GCA_033576535.1. Classification (NCBI taxonomy): domain Eukaryota; kingdom Metazoa; phylum Chordata; class Amphibia; order Anura; family Aromobatidae; genus Allobates; species Allobates femoralis. The sequence goes on from JARQOC010000002.1 coordinate 516,687,591, forward strand.
GTGATTGTATTGACAGTGGTTCTGGTGATGTAGTCATGTGGATGCTGTAATCTTTAAAGGGAACCTGACCCCTAAAAATCACCCCCCATCCTATTAATACCTGTCCCTGCACCATCATTATGCTATTCTACCTATCCCTTTGTGTAAAAATTGTGTAGTTTGAAACTTTCAAAAAGTGATTTTGATACCTCTACAACTACGGCTTCTTGTCTCCTGAGAAGTCGCACAGGGCGTTCCCTGTGACTTCTTATCACCGCCTTTAGTGCTTGTATTCACGCCCCGATGGGCGTGATAAACTATTTGAATCCTCCTCGCCCACCTCCATGGGCGGATCAGCCGATATGACGCTAATCGCGTCATTTCAGGCGCTGCTGACGTCAATACACCCTTTCGGTGTATCGACAGACCTCAAGCTGTGCATTGCGCATGCGTGAGGTATACTTTACGGCAGCTCATGTGATGAGCTGCGGTAAAGTACACCTCACGCATGCGCAATACTTACATCATTACCAGCCACTGCATTTTAAAGGCCTTTCCCATGAACAAGGTTAATTTAAAGTTCATCTTTATAATAAGTAGACCCTGTAATGATAATAATTTCCACAATTGGATGTGTTTAAAAGAAAATGTTCCTGGGCTGAGATAAACTTATATATGTGTCCCTGCTGTGTACTGTGTAATGGATGAGTCTGACCATACAGGGATTCTCTCGACAAAGGAACATTATTTTTAAACACCTCAAATTATGGAAATTATTATTCCAAAATCTATTGATTAAAATGAACTTTAAAATTAATTTTGTTTATGGGAAAACCCCTTTAATAATTGGGATATAAGTCCCACATTCTTCTGATGATATGGTTTCCACAGATCGGATTCCACCAATAAATAAGTGATCAACTATTGAACCTGTGGATCACTGATAACTTGTTTTCACCAAAGAATCTCTTTAATATAAAGTACAATAATTGTACATGGCAGTTCTGCTGAGCGCAGAGTGATGTGCAGGAGCCGCCAATATAATGGGTATAACAGCTACCAGGTATTCACATATAGCTGAAGGGTGGGTGGGCCCCTGAAATCAATTTCCCTGGTGGGCCCCAGACACCCCAGTCCGACCCTGCTCACAGGCCAGTGAAAGAAGCTAGCTTGTCCATGAGGATGCATAAAATGTATTAAATCATCGATCGTCGACTGAAATTTCAGAAATATTTGCAATCCACCAGTTCCTATCGAAAATGCAGGCAATGTATTGCCCTGGCTGGAGGTTTGCAATTGGCACAAAAGGCATTTCTGATCTGACAGATCTATGTACATGGGCAATGAAAGATGAAGGGTCATTTGACACCCTTGAAATGCAAATCTTTTTGTCATCAATTGGCACAAACTGGTGATTTTCTCTTGTTGCAGCAATTGTATGTCCATCTTTGAACCTTTCCTCTTGAACTACCCGTATTTCGTCAATTTTTTCTTTTGGAACAAAAAAAAACTTGATACCATGCAGTTGCTCGTTGCAAAAGTTGAATAAATCCACTGGGGTCAGTATTTGGTTTTCAGTTGGGCGTTGAAGACTGGCACAAGCTGCCAACCTCTTTGCTGTCCCTCCAATCCCATCACAGGGCGACTTTCCATGACTGGTACCAAAAAAATTCCATTCAGCGCTGATATTGAAATCAGCATTGTGGTGGCACAAGTTGAGAAAATTTTTGAAATGTTTGTACTGGGCTGCAGATCCATCGCTGAAGTAGTGGATATGACGAATCCCATAGATGAGAGTCTTGAGATACTCCACAATTACTGTTAAGAAAGTGTGGACTGCAACTGTGTCATGTCGTGAGCAATCACTGATTATGCACAAGCTGATGTTCTGCGCAGCGTCACCATTTAACTCCTTGAAGTAAATTACAAATGGATATACTGTAGCTTGACTATTTTCCCAGTGGAAACCTTGAATGGCATCTTGAACGATAAATGAGTAATTTTCAGCAAAGTCCATAAGGATCACAAGCTCTCCAGGTCTCAGATTTTCCTTCAACGATTTCAGATAGCAACTTTGATGCTTGGCGATGTAGTGATGGCTACAAAGTTTAGAAATTTTCAAAACCAATTCTTCAATGAAATCTTCAATAGTCAGTTGTTTGGTATCAAGCGTGTCTCGATCACTGTGAATCCATTGTTTGAACTCAATAATATCTTCTGGGTCACTGTTGACAAACACATTGACTTGAAATTCTTTTAAAACTTCAGGACCCGGGCATTTATCACAATGGCCAAGTATACAGTCCTTGGATTCAATTCCACAGACCATTTTGCATATGAGCTCTTTGTAGTCATCATTGATTGGGCATGCTGCAAGCATTAGTTTGACATTTTGGTGAATGGTACACACACAAACGGAATGTGTTCCAGCAGATCCAACGGTTACGCACCACTTTGGCCGAAGCTCACAAAACTTTGAAAATCCAATTTCAGGGCCAATCCGTTCCCGATAGACAACAAACGTTTCCCTTATATTGCTCAGTAGTAGTCGCTTTTGCATCTGCTTTTTTTCTCGTGCTATTCGCACTGATACATAGTCTTTTTTACCAGGGCACATTCGACTGAATTCATCATCCTCAAAAAATGCCTGCACCTTTTTCTTCACTTCCTCTGAAACTTTCTTGCCACACTTGATTGTAGGTAAGACTAAGATCCCATGTTCACATTTAAGCTTTCGAGCTTGTTTGACCATTCGTTCAGAGACACCGAATTCATCTGATATAGCCTTAATGTACCAACTTTTAGGTGCCAATGTCAAGATTTGGACCTTTTCTGCCCGAATGGACACCTGCAGCTTTTGCTTCAAATCTGCCAAAAGGTGATTGTAATCCAAACACATTTTTTTGTTTTTGTTTGCTCAATGTCTTTCGGCTCAAGCCCTCCAATTGAAGCAATCTTGCTAGAAAATGCATTTTGTACCAGGCTTATCTTTCTCCTTGCATATCCAAGTGAATCCCGCTGGCTTACCCGTGGATATTTCAGAGGAGAGATGCCAATGGATGTTAAGCTTGAATTTAGACTTTCAGGAGAACATTCCATTCCATCTGGATCTGATTCAGAGGAAACTGGATCAGCTGATTTTTTTCTGTTAGCAAATTCTTTTTGACATGATACACACATCTTCTGGCCAGGCTTCACATCATTCTTTCTAAATTCGTTCAACTGGTCAGCTGCTAACAAATCGATAGCTCGCAAATTCTTTTTGGTGTTATGACCTTTCTTCCCAAAAGGATTGCAACATGATTTTTGCAAATGCTCATATTTGGTCAAGAATGAAGCTTCATGGTGTAAACAGATTTGTGAATGTTCGTCAAAATTTAGTCCCACTCGTCGACGCAGCAATTTCTGTTCATCCAATCCAAAGCTTGTAAACAATTTCAACTCATCCTTGCTATGGGTGAATGTCTTAAGGTGGCACTTTGAATTGTTCGCAAAGCCGATAGAGCACTGGGCCGATTCGTCATCAATTTCATTCTCCATCACTAAAAAATAAATAATATATGCATTAAAATGTAACAATAGTCAATAACTTTTCATAAATAAAAAGGTTTATAGGTTTTTGATTATAATAGACATTGCTAGCAACAATACAACTCTGTAACATGTGATAAGGATCTGAAAATCAAACACAAAATCAATGCATTACGTGCATACATAACACCATGTTCAGCGGCATTTTTCTTTTCTTAAACGGAGAAACTCCAAAAAAAAAAACAATGATCCTTGTAGAGAAAAATCTGCTCTTTCTAATGATAACATAATTAATATATTTTAGGGGTACCCTTTTTGGGAAATTTGACCTAAAAATAGGTAAAATTCGTTTTTTTTAAAGTTTTTCATCATATGTGGGTGTGAATATTTCCACAAATACATATGCTTTGACCGTGATATTGCAGCAATGCAAAGTCATGTAGATGTTTGTTGTACAGGGTAAAGCACCAGTTCCTATTGGTTTTTGGTCTTGAGTTATATATGGGCAAAGTTTGGCATAAATTTTATGCGACGCGTTTTGCAAGCTGCTTTGACACAAAATTGCGGCCGAAATATTGTTTTGTCATAGCCGGTAATAATTTTATCGTGTTTAGCAGCAAAAGTTGAGCTAGTATGCCAAATTTCAGCATCATAGCCAGTATAGAACTCAAATGGCTATGTGCCAAAGTTTGCAAAATCCTCTTAGCTGAAGCCGCAGGCTTGGGGAGGCCTCCAGTGAAAGATCAACAATGCCCAATGTATTTGAGATGTGGCCCTAAAAATTTACAGAACCTCTTTTCAAACTTACATGTACATCCTTATAAATTTTCAGCAAAATCGGAGAACGTCGAGTGGGGACCACTGGTCCACTTGACACGGAATGACCCTATTGCCAACACCTGTTAGGTGCCACAGGTAAGCTACAGGTGCTGTTAATTACAAAATTAGAGAAGCATCACATGATTTTTCTAACAGTGGCAATACTTTTGTCCACCCCCTTTTTTATGTTTGGTGTGGAATTATATCCAATTTGGCTTTAGGACAATTATTTTTGTGTTTTTTTCATTGAAGACAAATTAAATGAAGATAATAATACCAAAGAATTTGTGATTGCAATCATTTTCAGGAAGAAACTGAGTATTATCTGACGGAATCTTAGGGGTGTCAATACTTTTGGCCAACACTGTAACTAGATTTTAATCCCCCTGTAAATGGGGGCCTATGAATAGTGCCGACCGTTCCGCCACTGGTGACAGAGTTATTAATGCTGAATAACGCCTTAATGTCTGACTGTAAAATCCCTGCTGAATTTTCTTCAGGAAAAAAGCCCAGTGGGCCTATAACCAAAGCATCCTCGCTGATTTTTGGAACTGATTTTATCACCGGTGCTGATTTTTGTGTATTTTTTAAAATTTTCAAAATATCTGTCTAGATGAATCTTTATTAGAAATTATTGACTTAATCTATTAAATCTATTGACTTAAACAAATCCACCCTGAGCTCCACATAATCAAAAGGTTCTGGGATGCAAAGTTCAAGCCTTTTTGTAAGGCTGTCTGCATGTCTATGAATAACCCCCTATTGGACAAATTAAAGATCTTCAATGGTGAGGGTGTTAATCCCTCCAAGAGACTTGCTTTCTCTTTACTGGTGGTGGTATCACAAAATCTTCCTCTGTTTCGGCCTCGTCCTCGGTGAATCTTACTCCTAAAGGGGCTGAAGAGAAAGATGTCTTTTGTGCAGAAGCTCCTTCCTCTCTTGAGCTTATATCAGATTCAGTGGAGGATTTCCTTAATGCAGATTTTCTGCCAGAAAAGTTCTTAGATTTCTTAGTATTTTTCCGAGAATCTGGTGTCTTTGGGATCTAAGGTCGGCTTCACACCACATTTTTTGTGATTCGGGCCAATCCAATGAGAACCGGATAGGCCCGGATCACATTTCATCCCAATAGTTTGCCTATGGGGCCGGATGGAGCCAGATGGCAGCTATCTGCCATCCAGTTTCCATGTATCCGATTGAATCCAGGAGGACTCAAATTTTTCACCCGGACACAAAAATGCTGCATGCACAATTTTTGTGTCTGGGGAGAAAAATATCCCCAAACCGGATCCTCTCGTATTCTCCCGGATCCTCCCGGATCCAGGGCAATCCAGTGCTCCCTAACATGGGAGCCTATGGGGCCGGATTGCCCCGATCTGAGAGGATTTGGGAACCAGACACCTGGAGCCGCACGCCGCTGTTGTTTCAGGATCACGGCTCGCTCCCTGTGAGCTGCAGTCCTGAATCATCAGCAACTTCAGCATATTAGCCCTCCATTTCTGTGTGCTGATCCAGTCCGGGGCTGTCCGGTCCATAGGGGACAGCCCCAGATCAGATCACAACGTGGTGTGAAGCCAGCCTTAGGTGTCACATTCGGTTTAGAATTATGTGGCTTGGTGGTCTGTGATTTCTTCTTGTTTCGTGGAGTGTCTGGGTTTTTTCCCCATGTAAAGACCTTAGAATCCTCATAATCCATTTCGTCCCTAAAGAACTTTTCTTTCTTTTGATTTTTAATATCAATTTGTAACGGTATTAATTTTTTGTCCAGCTTACTCATAATTTTTTGCCAATGAGATTTACTAAGCCGAGCTTCTAGAACTTTACGTACAGCTATTAATTTCGTTGTAACTTTTTCATGATCGGACTGATTTTGTTTTAGGATAAGCTCCAAAAACCGCATTGATGATTCTGCTTGAATGGTCTCCCATTCTTTTAAAAAAGTAGGATTACTGCTATTGAAGGCGGGAGCTTTTAGTACCACAAGGGACCCGTTGGCATGCCACATATGATTTTAGAGACTGAACCGACTAGAACAGCCGAATCTCTTTTTCTGCTAGGGTTGAAATTTTCTGCTGCAAGCTGTTGTTGGTATATACTTGTAAAATGTCCTTGTTGTTACACTCCGAAAAAAACACGTCGGCATCCTCCCTGCATCCAAACCGCTTGAGGTGGAAGATGCTTGTTCGCCATTGGAATTTGTTTGCTCCATAATTGCTGCTCCTTACGTTTTAAACCACCTTTGGTGCGTGCATCACGGTATAGTATTAATGGATATAGTATAAATGGAAGTTAGGTTGCACCTTCCTGGACAGAGACAGAGTACTGGAAGTGCTGAGCCCTAGGCTTTGGGGTACTCGGGTATCAGGCTCCAAGGGGTTAACGCTCCTGTGTCACGGGGAGTGGTGGCCGTGCCTGATCCCGTATCCTGGGGAACTTCTTTGAAAAGGGGTATATTTACAGGGGATTATCTATTTACAGTTGTCGTGACGCCACCTGTAGTTTCTGGTGAGGGGTCACCAGCGCCGCCACAGTCCGCCAGAGGTAGATGGTAATGTGGCTAGTTTGGCAAAGTCCTCTACAGGTGGGGCTGGACCTCCGGGGCAGCGTTCCTGCATGGGAATAAGTTCATACAAAAAGAAAACACAGGCAGAGGCAAAGTCTCTTTTACTTTACTGTTGGTTGTAGCAGTAGCGGTTACAGTTCAGCACTTTAGATGTTACAAGAACAGGTAGCTTAATGGGTGGCTTCAAGTGGATCCCAGGTGGTATGGTGGAACCCTTGGTGTACCTTCGTTAACTAACCCGTGTCCGTTCTTCCCTGCTTTGGATCGATCTATACCCAGTAGCTCCCTGTAGGTAGTACCGGGAGTCCCATCAAACATTGGTAAGGAAGCAGGCAGACCTCTCCGATGGCAGGGTGCTGCAGCTGATGAACAAGCCACAGCAGCCGGTTGCCAACTGCAAGCTGGACTTGGCCGGTTCCTAGAGCCCGGCGTTCCCCTGGGTGGACTGGAGTATCCCCTGGAGTATGGACGCTCCACTCTGAGGATCTCCCTTTCTCTCTAGGGCCTGTACTTCTCTTGTCTGCCTCCCTCTTTCAGGACCTCCTCAAGGTCCCTTCTTCTCTCCTCCGGTTCAGCTTGTAACCGACCCGGTGTGACCTTCCGCCTCATTCCACGTTAGCTGATCTTTCTAATATCTCTCCTCTTCCTCCATCTCTCCTCCTGGTCCCTCAGCTGAGAGACCAAAAAGCAAAGTCCTTCTTGTTCCCCCTAGAGGTGAATTTATTCCCTCCCGGGTAACCTCCCACCCTATACTAATGTGGGAGTGCTGGGAATGGGTCCCACCCACCATCCTAGGGTCCACCTGCAGCTGGAGCATTTACACCTCTTTATGGGTGTAATACTCCTCTGTGACGCCCGCTTTGGTGGGGTGCCACATACCCCCTTGATTGAATATACTCGTCCGCGAGTATCTGTACCTGTTACCGGGAAGTGAAAAAAGATTTTCTTTTATATTCAACATCAACAGGTAAACTATTTACAACAAGCATTCTTGGTTTTATTCCCATTGCTAGGAGGCACTATTCTTTAAATGTTACACATACATAGACAATGCTGTATTTAGTATATTAGACCCCACGGTCCTCGGGTCACCTGTTGGCAAAGTACTAACTCTCCGGTTGCACTATAACTCTGCATAAAAGACATTATTTAACTTGGCCCAACGGGGATCGGTACTAACTACGCAGGTCCAGCAGTAATATATTGTCCTGCACAGTCCAGTGTGTGTTATCACCGCTGGGCCGCTGCTCACACAGCACACATCAACAACAGTAGGGAAAGTTCAAAAATAAAAGTCTCTGATTCTTCAGATGGAAACAAAACACAGGGACTCACTCTTCATTCTTAGTTGCCAAAAAAAAAGGAAAGGCAAAAATAAAAGGGGCATGGTTGATGAAAAAGGGGCTATTTACAGGGCAATGTCTCAACAATGGGAGTCTATTGCTGGGTGCAATGTCTCTACTATGGGAGTCTATTGCTGGCGGGAAATTCTAATAGCAAACCAGCCTAATGGGCCAGGGTACCGCTCAAAAGTGACCTGCTCACCTCGGTATAAGTCTCTGCCCGGGTGTCCTCGCCGCAGGTACATCTCTACATCGCGTCTGGCGAAAAATACATCGTCCTGAAGTCCGGGTTCTCATAGAAATCCCCATCCTTCGTCCTGGTACACGGAGATGACGGTTCCTTGGCGGCGTAGTTCTACTGAAAGCGGGGGCTGCGATCTTGCCTCATCCCGTAATCGCCTTGTTGCCTGTTCTTGCTGGAACCATTCCTCTTGGTGTCTTTGTCTAGTCACTTGGTCTCTCTCATTTAAAGCAGATTGAGATGACTGGGGTGACTGGTACTGTGGGGGTGGTGAGTTGTCAGTTGGGACTCTGGTGTTCACTCTCGTCTCCGCTGAGCTCACAATGGTGGGGGCTCCTCGCTGCTGCCGCTGCCACGCGGTCCACCATGAAGCTTCTGGGGTGCTCCCTCCCGAGGCTCTCTCTACGTCCTCCGGTTCCTCGAAGTCTGTCTCGTCATACTCCTTCTCGACGATGACGATTGGTGTTGTAGGGGATGTCCACGCTGCCTCCAGCCGGAGGTAGCTGCTGGAATGAGACGGTTGTGTTGCTGGGGGTTCGGTCTGAACTCCCGTGTCCCCGGTCTGGATGGGTGGTGGTACGGGTGGTAGAGAAGCACAGTATTCCACAACTGCTCGCTCTGCTACCGCTGCCTCTTGCGCTTTGCAGCCTGCTCTCATAGACAACATTTCATAGGTCCGCTCCACCGTCGGCACACCAACGTCATGGCTTCTTCCATGTCCTGGTGGAGCCGTCCAAATGCGTCCCTCCAGTAGTCAGCATCCCCCTAGTGTTAAGAGCGACGCCGCTGCTGGGTCACCTTGCACGGCTCGGGTTTGCTCCTCAAGCTCAGGCAGTACATCTCTCCAACGGGGTGCCGCCATGCTGCCGGGTACAAAGGAGCCTTGGTCGTTCTGTCCTTCACTTCCGGTTTCTCTCTTTATTGGCAGCCACTCCTGGAGAGCTTCCTGTGGGCCGCCCCCCTGATTGATTGATGGCAATCGGGGCGGCCGCACTTTTTGGTGCCTCTGTCTTGGCCCTCCTTCTTCTAGGGGCAGAGGCACACCCCCGGGCCTGCACATGGCGTTTAGTACATGGCTACGGCGCCATCTTGGGTCTTCCTGCAGTGATGGTAAAACTGGGCACGATACCCTGTTCATGATGCCAGAAAAGATATGTCGAGCCCCAGGCTTTGGGGTACTCGGGTATCAGGCTCCAAGGGGTTATGTGGCGCCCCACTATATAGGAGCCACAAAAGGGGTACTACACCCATAAAATCTCGTTGGCCCAGGCTATACATCATAACGTATCGCACCAGGGCTCATCAGTGCTGCCACAGTCGCTGCAACATGTGCAGAGTTGAATTCAATCATATCGGCACATCGCATTTCAGCCAGTGAACTGACAGGCCAAACAACTTCTGTAGAGATGCAATTCGTTGAGCTGCGGGATGTGAACGACGGAAGTGAGCACACAGCGACCGTGCCCTCTACAGAAGCCCATCTAGGCCGGGATAGTGGGCTAAAAATTGCTGGACAACCAGGTTCAAGATGTGAGCCATACAAGGCACGTTTGTGACATTGCCCCGGCGAAAGGTTGCACCCAGGTTTGCAGCATTGTAGCACACGGCCTTCCCTGTTGAGTGGAGACAACGATTGATGAAACTCGGTCTCCAGAGCTGACCACAACTCCTCAGCTGTGTGACTCACATTTCCCAGACATTTCAACATAAACACTGCCTGATGCTGTTGAGCTCTGCTGCCAGCATATTTAGGAGGTGTGCAGGATTCCTTCTGCGCAGTTAGGTGGAAGACCGAGACGAGGTTGAGGAGGCAGAAGCAGTGGAGGAACTTCTACAAACAGAGGATTGATGCACAACTCGTGGGGACGGCAAGACTTGGACAGTAGCCCCTTCTCCTGCTGTCACCACAGTTACCCATTGCCCAGTCACCGACATGTAATGCCGCTGTCCATACTTACTCGTCCAAGTGTCTGTGGTGAAATGCACCCTGTCACACACAGAGTTTCTCAAGGAAGCGGTGATGTTGCGTGCGACATGCTGGTGTAGCGCAGGCAAAGCTTTCTTTGAGAAGTAGTGGCAACTGGGCATCTGTTACTGGGGCACTGCGACGGACATAAGGTCTCGACAATCCTCTGTGTCCACCAGGCGGAAAGGCAGCATTTCCATAGCCAACAGCTTGCAGATGGTGAAATTCAACCTCTTAGCTTTGTCATGGCTAGGAGGAAATGGTCTTTCACTTGTCCACATCTGAGGGACCGAGGGCTGGCTGCTGGGCTGAGACGGGGTTGAGTAGGGTGTCCCCGTAAACTGCTGGTCTGTGAGGAAGGTGCAGGTAGAGATATTATGTTGCCTTCATCCAAAGGTGGTGCTCTCGATGTCGGAGAGTGCTCAGCACCAGCAGGTGTTTCCACTTCGAAAAGAACTGACGACCTGCCAATCACACTGGCTGTTGCGGGTAAAGAGGTAGAAGGTCTGCATCCAAAAGCATGTGTGACTGCTGTCCCCACAGTCACAGAGGATGAAGAAGCCGCGGATGCACTTAATGGGACAGACAGTGGTTGGCCTGGCCTGCTAGGCCGCATTGTAGCACAGTGAGCTTCCCACTGTGACTTATGCTTCATATCCATGTGACAGTTCATGCATGAAGTATGAATATTTCGGTGACAAATCTTACAGATAACATGGGGAGACTAAAGGCTTGTGGATTTTTGAATGTGCTGCATGAAAGTCACCTAACTAACCATTTTAAGCTTGCAACTCTGGGGCAATTGATGCCACTTAAGTGGTGTCTGTGCCCAAATGTTTGGAAAAATGGAGACTCTTGTTGGAGTCCCCTTGCTGTGTTTTACATGATTTTAGATGGGCATGACATGCCTATATCTGTGTCTCCTCCACCTTTTACTCGTCCAGCTCTTTTCTTTTCACATTTTTATATGTACTTGTCTCTTTTCCATGTGTTTGTTGTGTCTTCTGAGTAGTTTGTCACCTTTTGGACACCTAAGAATGTGTTTCCTATGGGTTTTCAATGTGTTTGTATAAGTTTGTGTTTGCCTGCCATTGTTTTCAATGGAGTTCGACGGTGTTCGACTAACATTCGACTAACCTTCGACGAACACACCCCCAATCAAATTGAATTCGAACACTAGGGTGGTGACTCATCTCTACTGGAAACGCCAGCTGACCGAAAAGAATGAAACAAAGGTAAAAGATAATCAGCACTCAATGTTATTTTTCCTGATGAAAGAGTTCGTCTCTAAAACGCTTTGAAAATAAATCACAAATTCTGAAGAATATTTTAATTATCTCTTTATTTTTGGAGATAGCAGGATGGTCATTAATCCTTTTCTTGTTTAATGACAAGTATCAATGATACCAAGACTGCAGCAGATATCTGCAGAAGAAGGGATATCCCTTCTACTGAAGCTTCTGTAGTGGTTATGTCATACACAATCCCATCAAGTGAGAGCCTCCCTGTCTAATGGCATTTGATCTGAATATTATGATATTAAACGCTATTTGTGCTTGTATCCATACTGTTTTTTTCAGATTTACCAAGGAATTGCAGGTGCTGCCTGACACATCTAGAGCCCAAAACTCCCTCCACCTCAAACTTCCAATCCTACTCTAAATCTACCGTAATTATGTCATGAGAGTCAGGCGACCCGTAAAAGAAGAGAGGAATGGAAGAAATGATTGCTCCTCCATGCCACTTGGAGTTGGAGTTTGACTGCATTAAGGATTTTAATCCCCTTATGTGAACCAACACATGTTTGAGAGCCAAATTATTAGAGGGTACTTTGAGACATATATTATTTTAGGACAACCACACAAAGTCTGACTGCTCTAACTGTAAAAAACCCTTTCCTATTTATAGTCACAGTGTCCTTAGTATTGTGTTTGGAAGGAATACGTCATTTGCCAGTCCTTTATATTGACCACATACTGTATGTATTTATTCATATAAATGAGATCTCTTCTGAGACGTCTCAGACGTCAAGCCCAACTTTTCCAATATCTCATTATATGGAAGTCCTTCCATCCCTTGACTGTTCACAAGATTCTCTGTGATCTCCCTTTCCTGGGTCCTGTGCACACTGCATAGATCTCACGGTAGTGCCCTTATGGCGCTGTGTCCATATGCTCATCCATCCCTGGGCTGCTTGCCCGCCATACTAGAAACTGTGTATCCATCCCTGGGAAGCGTCCATGCCCTGGGGGTAAGCTGCCAGAGCTCACCCTGTGCTCCAGTGAGTCCACTTTCCCAGTGCTCATACTCCTGTGAATGTTGCACTGCCTTTGAAATTACTCTAATTTCTGAATATCTTTGTTAAAATGTGGAGCCCAAAACTGGATCCTATATTCTATATGTAGCCTTACAAGTAATTCATAGAGAAGTAGCAATAGGTTGGAATCCCGGGATTTTATCTCTCTTTTTATACACCCTGAAATCTTGTTTGTGTGGCACCCTTGCAGGGAATTGCCACAGAACCCACCAGTACAGGTAGGGATGTACACCTTGGCACACACGGCACACAACACCTTCCACCCCAGGCCTAAAGGGGGAACTCCACTGGCTGCCCTTAAGCCAGATCCTCTACGAAGACCCAGGCCTAAGGGGAGGAGTCAGTTAGTACAGAAGTTAGTTCCAGCTAGACAGTAAAGAAGAAGGTACTGGAAGAAGCTGGTGGCTGGGACCAAGCCAGGCCCAGAACCAGGAAGCCTTACTCAGCTGTGCAGCAGCGCCCTAGAGAGAGGGACAGAGGCCAGTGGGAGAATTAGGAGAACAGAAGAAGGGAACTTAGCTGTGATCCCTTTAGCTCACCCGGACACCGGAGTCTGAAGCTGCTATTAATTCAGTGGTAGCAGAGAAAGCCTGGAGAGATCAGGAGGATTTACTCCCCCTGGAGCTCAGGAAAACCTATACCCCAAGCCTGTCCAACCATAGGACCAGGGACCCAAGCAGAAGATAGGGATCCCCCACAGAAAGGTCCTCACTGTCGGTTGTGGAGTAGCATCCTGAGAGAGTAGAGAAAGAACGGCAGGTTCGGCTCCAGGCAGAACTTACCCCAATCACCGCACACACACTAATAGAGGAGGACTCACAACTCTCCAAGGTGGACGTCCCAAACTGCACCAATAACCTGGTTACCCTCCTGGACCGTGCCTGTAAACATCAGTAAAAAGGTACCGAAACAGAGACTATTGTGTGTGTGTGTGCCTTATTCACCGCCGCCGCCTGCAGCGTGGTGTGAAGCCAGCTTAACAAGTATACCATCTGGAGGAAGGAGAGGATTTTTTAAAGGCTAGAAGCATGGTCACCTGATAACCTATACTTCCAGCTGCAACTCTGGTTTACTGCAGCAGAGCTATTTACATGGACTGCGGAGCAGTCAACACATGACAATGGACTGGTTTAAGGTCATTCCATTAGCCATTCACAGATGCCCATTCTCTGTGACAGCATCTGTGAATGGCTGATGGGCCGCTCACCCATTGACTGACATCATAGTATTGTAAAAAAAAAATAAAAAAATTTAAAAAAAATTTCATAGTGCTTAGCTGTATTTTTGATTCACAGCACAGATAAAGTAGACTGCTACGGGCTGCCACCCCCAGTTGCCTGGCTTTACCTTGGCTGGCAATCAAAATACAGGAAAGCCCATTATTTTTTTATTTAAATAAATAATTTAAAAAATGTGTGGGTTTTGACCTATATTTGATTGCCAGCCAAAGTAAAGCCCAGGCAGCTGTGGACTGGGATTCTCAGAGTGGTAAGGCTCAAGCATTCAGGTCCCCATATGCTGAAAATCGCAGCCCGCAGCTGTCACTGAAAATGGCGCATTATTTCGTAGCACCATTTTCAAGTGCTTTACTTGGCTCTTCCAGTGTCCCTGGTGGGGGTGGAAAGCTGGGTAATAAAGGTGTTAAAGGCAGCTTTGTATTTGCAGCTTGCTGGCACTAACCCCGAAATTCAGTGTCAGGCCAATATTAGACCTGATCACTAAGAATTTTTAGTAAACAGTAAAAGAAACACAAAACAGTAAAACACAAAACACATCCCTGGTTCCCATTTTTAATAAACAAAAAACAAAATTGATGACAAAAAATACACAGGCGAACATGTTCAGCTTTGCTACATCGCTCTGAACAGACACATGTCTGCTCACAGCAACTAAAAGGCTGACACTGACAACCTGCTGTAAGAAAGGTCATCTAAGTTCCCAGCTGAGACATGTCAGCTGTGAACTCGGGGATGCAGTGAATAGCATGATGGCACATGGATTCCAGCCTAAAGTCAGCGCTTCTTTTGCTCACTTATGGATGTTTACCGTGTGCCGTGATGCTGTTCATGGCCTGACCCTATGAATTTTGGGCTTAGTGCCAGCTGCCAATACAAAGCTGGAATTAACCCCTTTATTACCCTGTCTGCCACCACTACAGAGAAGCTGGAAGAGCTGGGTACAGCTCCAGAAAATGGCGCTACTGTTAATGCGCCATTTTCTGTGGTGGCTGCAGGCTGCAATTCATAGCGGGGGTGGCCTAGAAAGCTTGGACCATCCCATGCTGAGGATTCCAGCCCTAAGCTGCCTAGTTGTACCTGGCTGGCAACCAAAAATACGGCAAAGCCCCACATTTTTTTTTTTATAAAAAAAAAACAAGCAGACTTAAAAAAATCAGCTAACAGCTGGTACTATGACTTGATCAAAATTACTGTGCGACATAGGTAATATACTCTGTATATGCACTATCTTACACTACATCTCTAGGAAATGCGTATCTAAACTAACCTTCTAACCGTTGACCCTATAGATTATATTTTTGGGTATTTTATATAAATGTTGCCACACTCCTCCTGTGCATTGGTCTATATTGTACCCTCTTGAGTGATGTTTAACCAACTTTACCTGGTACCTTTATGCCAAATAAATGGTTTGGTTAGCCTAGGAGGGGATTTTCCCATTATTTGTTTTGGGATTTGTCTAATCCGGCTACTTTTGCTTTAATTGTTTTTAAAATACTGTATGGTCTTTGTCTATGTCTTTTACTTTGTATTAATAAAATTATGTGCACTTTTTTGAACCATGTAAAAGGTTGTATCACTTGTTCATTACAGTCCCCCTTTTTCTTATAATCACATATTTTCTCCCTGAGTATGATTAAGTGATCCCTATAGTATTAATTATATTAGTCGTAGTGCCCGCCCTATTCATTTACCTATAACAGTGCATATTGCAATAAGTAATATCATATACAATGTACATCTGTCATGCATTTGAGCGTTACGTTTTATGAGGCTTTATGGGGTTTTTCCTAGTGGATATATGCCAATAGCGCACCACTTCAAAGCCAAAAAGAAGGAAGCATGCATACAATAATGTGTCCAAAAATCATAATTGAAAACATTAAACTAATATTATAATGATCATTATGTAACAAATATCTATTGCAATTTATTATTTAACCTTACCTGAGTAAATATACATCAAATAGACAGGATAATAGATTTATATAGGTTTATTTTTTGTTGTTATTTATGTTGATTATAATTCAAACTATGATTATTTATCATAACATTTAATAAAAATGAATTTTATGCAACCTTTTTATTCTTCTCAAGTATGGTTGATTAAAGAAATCATGCTATGCTTATATGTAAAAACATAAACAATTGCAGAAAATAAATACATTTTGAAATGACAATTAATGATGAAAAAAAATCATGATTTCATAGAACGAATAAGCTTTCCTTCAAAACCCTTCAGACAGACAATTGATAGCGCTTCCAATAGGAAACAAACTCCAGGAGGGAACTAAATAACAGTCATGTGTTCCTTCTTATTTTTATGACAAAGAAAGGTTACAGAAAGCTTATACAACCTAAGATATGTGTCAATCACAATAAATGTCACTAAAATAGTCTCATCCAGAATTCAGAATTCAGGAAATACCTTTAGCATTATTGGTCATGTCATAACCAGACAATTTTCCTGTCATGCTTCACCCTTTGTTGATGTCAGTAGTTAAAAAACATCAAGGTCTCGTAAGCCGTCATTTCAAACCTGGAATTATGTAGAAGAATAGGGACGTATTTTATTGCTCAAAACAGAAGAATAAATATATTTTAATAATGTAGAGAAAATATTTTTAGCTATTTTATCCATGTTGTTTTCCATTTGGATTTTCTGCACTGTAACATTCAAAAAAGTCAGATTAAGTGAATAGGTTCTAAGAGGAGCGTTAGTTTTACAAGGTCCCCCACAACTCATGTTCCATTTGTAATACTGGGGTTTATTAGGTGGCTCTCTAGTGAGCCACCTTTGCAACCTCTATAGCTACATGTCTACATTGCTACAATATTCATGCGGGTGTGCCTTTATGGCCATGTTCACGCATTCGAGATTTAGTGAGTTTTCCTACTTCAGTATTTGTAAGCCAAAATCAGAAGTGGAACAATTAGAAGGAATGTACATTCATCGTCGTGGTCGATAGTGCTGTCATCGTTGGAAGTGTTCCAGAAAATTGTCTTTCTCCTAGAAGATCATTACAAATACAGATTCAGCATTGATTCATGCTCTTCCGATCCAAGGTTAAAAAAAATAATAATTTTCCATAACCAGGAATATGGGAAAACTAAATTCTTTAATGTAGATACAATTGGTAGTAAATAAAATGGTGGGTACTGTAAGATTGTACAACATGTTTCGGCAGAAAAAATAAAAATTCCCAGGGTACTTAAAATCTTTTTCACACTGACAGTAAAACTAGATGCTACCTTTTTATAGGTGGTGCTTTTAGTCATGGACTAAATGGATTAGTCCTTTTTGTCATGGCGACATCTGATAACCTGAGGTATTACTAATAGTAATAGCTTTCAAAAAGCTCAAAACTGGATCAGGAAACGCTCCCCATAGGTAACCGTACCATATGGTAACCGGATTGCTTTACATGCAATCTGGTTACTGACTCTGGATCTGCAGCCTGCGCTAAAAATCATGCAGGCTGCAGTTTTCAGAGCGCTTCTGGCAACTGCAAGGCGGTAACCGGATTGTTCAGGATGTGTAATCCTGAGCAATGCGGTTACTGTATACTTTGCTCATCGTAGCAGGGATAAGCAAAGTGTTAAATGTGTATAAAAACATTAATTATTAATATTAGTCGTGGGCAACATGTTTCTAGGGGGTGCCCACCCCCCTAGTGACATGCTGTCCACTCCTCTCAGCATATTAGGGGTTAATAAGCCATTTACAGTAAGCCGGCTATTGTCGGCTTTGTACTAATTTATTAATGAAGCCATGGCTCCCCTGACAGTAGAGCAGATACTGTACGTAATGTACGTATAGTATCTGCCGCTGTCCGAGGTCCTGTAGGCTTTTACATTAGGTCTATTGCGGTGTGCTGCCCAAAGACCTAATGTAAATGCCTACAGGACCTCGGACAGTGGCAGATACTATACGTACATTACGTACAGTATCTGCTCTACTGTCAGGGGAGCCGCGGCTTCATTCATAAATTAGAACGAAGCCGACAATAGCCGGCATACTGTAAATGGCTTATTAAACCTTAACATACTGAGAGGAGTGGACAGAATGACTCTAGGGGGTGGGCACCCCCTATAGAATGTTGCCCACAGTTAATATTAATAATTAATGTTTTTATACACATTTAACACTTTGCTTATTGATGAGCAAGGTATACGGTTACCGCATTGCTCCGGATTACACATCCGGAGCAATCCGGTTACTGCATTGCGGGTCACAGCACACATTTTAGGGAAAAATGTGTGTGAAGGCAATTGCATTCACCACATCTGGATCTGGATGCGGTGAACGCAATTGCCTGCCCAAATGTGACCCCAGCCTTAGAAAGCTGTTTTTCACATTGGGCCTGTGACCATTCATTTGAGCTCTCAGTGTATGAATTGTCCATCCCACATATGCAGTCCACAGTCACAAGTCACCATATACACTATATAATCAGAATTGTACAACAGCTTCTGAGTAGAGATAAGCCACTTTTACAAAGTTCGCCAATTTCAAATTCGCCACAAATATTGAAGGTCCAGTTCGTGACTGGAAACTGAATAATTTACTAAAAAATCAGCGAACTTGGCTTTGCTGGGGAAAAAGTTTCAAACTTTAAAATGGCCCAAAACCTTTCTTTTAAGGTTTGGAGTAAAAACACTCGCTGGAAGATCCAGTGGCTGAAAACTCTGCTAACCTAAGGTTAACTGAGTTCACAGCCATCGTGGGTACCAGTTTCTTTCAACATAGTTAATTTATTGAGCTTTAAAAGAAAGTTTTTAAGTTTACTCGAGTTTTCAGGTGTTATGACAGTTGCAGTCTGTGAACATTTAGAAGAGTGCCAGCAGCTGTGAGCTCCAGAAACCTTAAAATCTCTTTTAAACATCCTTTTAAGACTGCTTTTAATTTTTATTTTATTATTTTTTATTTATTTAATTTTTAGAGAGAAAACCTTTATTATTACAGAGGGTCAGCAGTGAGCAAGGCAACCTCATCTACACTAATCTGCTAGCAATTCAGATAAAATAGTATATGTCCATTATATGCTTAACATACATGGTTTTATAGGTATGTCCACACTTATAAAGCACTATAATATGAATATTGCTTCTTGAAAATGTGCAATCCATTCTTTCCTTTCCTTCCATACGTTTAGAATACAGATTTTTGGCATGTGAATAAGTGTGCTATTTCATTAATCTTGGACCTGTTCATTGCCCACTAGCCTTATTCAACATTCCAGATGAAATGGTGAGTTAAAAAAAACTAATTGCTTTTTCTTATTTTTCCTCGAGGCTGTAATAGCCCCAACCACAAGCCCAATTCTTTCCTGTGGCATAATCATGTGTAAGTCAGGTGCCTTCTGCAGCCCACTCCATGGAGGAACTAATTAGGACCTCGGCCCTAAATGGACTGCGCACTTAATGGACTGTGCCCCATTATCTTCATGGCCTGTGCTTGCCCTATTTTAATGGACTCTGTCAATCCTTGTGGGACTTGCTTGGTGTTATGGACTGTTGAGTGAAAAGGGGAAAAATCAGAGGACCTCATATGCTAGCTGGGTCATTTATTTGCAACTTTCAAGAACTGTGCCCGGGGAACGATGCACTCATATGCTGATGCTCCCTGTGTTTTGCTACTGCTTAATAACAGAATGGACTTTAATGCCTATGCAAACCTCTATGGACTTTGTTCTCCTATTGGCCAATTGATCTGTAGTGAAAAAATGGACTTCGACTTTATAGTTTCAGAATCTCAACCCAGTGAGACTGGGGTGGAGACAACCCAAAGTAATAAGAAAAATACTTTTTATAATGTTTTACCTGTGATTTATATGCGATAACATGTATCATGTCTTCCAGGTGTCCACTACAACTAAGAATGGCCATGGTTAAAGAAGGGAGGTATGTGAAGGGGTATCCAGTGCCCCCATGAAGTCTATTACTCCCTGAAGACATCTGTCACGCAGGACTAAGGGGGTGTACGGTTACCATGCGTGACAGTGGCGCATGGACCACCGATGTCTGACACACTACACATAACTACAGATGGAAAAACACAGAGGAAAAATACAGTGGAGGGCTCTGCTCATAGGGAATGGAGAAGAGGTGACCTCCTGCACTCACCTGCAGCTGTGCCCTGATCTCCCTACCATCCCTATATGGGTTCTTTCAACCTGGTGATGAACAGGATACCTAGTCCCTCGCTGACCCTGATGTTAGCCCTCAATAGGGAAAAGGCCAGCGGAAGCACTAGTTCCAACCACTGCAATAAACAAGACAAAAAGGGAAGGGGAGATAAACAGGGAAAACAACCAGGCAACTTCACACCTGCTGCCTTGCTCCTTGTCAGCAGATGGCTTAGCAGTAGTCAGCTCTCCAGAGAACCTCCTTCACCTCAGAAAGCTTGGCCAGAAATGAATTCAATCACCAGCAAAGGATGCTGGAACCATGTGATCATATATAGGGGATGAGAGTGATTACAGAGAAGCACTCCTGGACAAAGAACAAGCTAGCTTGCTAGCAACTGAAATTCACTGTAAGTCCTGAACTGAAAAGGAAAGGAACACAATTAATATGAACTCTCAATACAGGAATGAAACAGAGGACCCAAACCAGTTACAAGTCTCCAAAGTAAGAGATACCATCGTGACAACATCATTGTTACTGTATATATTTTCACATATATGTCTTTTATACTAATTATGAATAGTCAATTCTAAGTGGTTATATGAAAATGATCAGTGTTTGTGTAACTGAAATCTGAAAAATTCCATCATGTACCAACATGTGATTTTTTTAACTCTGAAACAGAAAAGCTTTTTAACTGAACTTCTTGTAAGTAAGAGGTGATTTGATACTCCCCCACAAGTGCTGGAGTACAAGTTGAAGTTGTCAGTTATGGAAATGCAAGACACTACACACACTCCTGTAGAGCAGGGCTAGGAAAATCCAGTCCTTAAGGCTGCAAGCAGTGCATGTTTTCGGTATTTACTTAGAATTGCCCAAGGTGTTGGAATCCTAATTTGAACAGGTAATTAAATTACTCCCTGTGCAATGCTATGGAAATCCTGAAAACGTGCAATCCTTGCAGCCCTTGAGGACTGTAGTTGCCCATCTGTCTTGCTGTTACTATTATAGGATTTATTTGGCTTTGATTTATTTTTATATGCTTTTTTTGTTGTTGGGAGTAATAAAAGACTTTTAAAAAACAGACTTTAAAACAAATGGTGAAAGAGGAATGAATTGGGAGGTTTATTTTCAAATGAAATATTTATTGATGTGGTTATTTGTGTTATTACTGATTTGATTATGAATGTCGGGTATCTGATTGACGCCTCAACATTACTAACATCTGGTCTTGATGTCAGCTGACATTACCCAGCTGGCATCAACTCCAGATACCATTACCCTATTTGTCAGTGCACCAGGTAGCAGGAGTGGCACATCTAATGGAAGCACTACTCCTAGATCAGCTACAAACTGCTTTTTTTTTAAGATTTTAAAATCGTTAAGATTTTAATGATTCCTCAAGTTATCTGCTGTTCAAGATGATAGATGGATGGATATATAGAAAGAAAAGATGATAGATAGAAATGATAGATAGAAATGATAGATGATTGATAGATTGGTAGATAGAAGGGAGGCACGGTGGCTTAGTGGTCAGCACTGCAGCCGTACAGCGCTGGAATCCTGGGTTCGATTCCCACTAAGGACAACATCCGCTAAGGATTTTGTATGTTCTTCCTGTGTTTGTATGGGTTTCCGCACACTTTTCAAAGACATACTGATAGGATATTTAGATTGTGAGCCCCAATGGGGCAGTGTTGCAAATGTATGTAAAGTGCAATGGAATTGATAGCACTATATAAATGAATAAATATTATTATAGATGAAAAGAATAGATATACAGTATTGATGGATGAATAGACAGATGGAAAGAATAGATATATAGATGAAAGAATAAATAAATACATACATTCATGTCAAATGCCTATATAATTTCCCATCTCCCTATATATTGTAAGCTTGCACTCTTAAATGCCCTTCATGTTGCACTAAAGGGTGTTTTAGCCTCGTAATTAGCTAAAAATGATCAATTTAAATGCATAGTATCCCTCCGTTTTCTGTTTTAGTAGCAAAGGTAAAGCTGACAGCTGGGTCTGGTATTCTCAGGGTGCGAAGGGCCACAGCTTACCCAGAACTGGCACCTCCCTTAAATATGCCTTTCTGCTGCTCTGGGGCATTGTCAAATGGGGTAATAAAAGGGGTTAATGACAGCTGAGAATTGACAGCTGTCTTCAAACCTAAATTGGAAATGTTCAGGCCTCTATGAGACCTATACATAACAAATCCTATAAGGAAATAGTTAAAAAACAGACACACAAGGAAAAATAATTTATTTGCAATAAATCACACAACACCCTTTTCTTCCCATTTATAAACCACAAACATACCTTCCGATGGTAAATCCACAATGATGTCCATCGAAGTTTCTCAGCTCTGCTACATCACAATGACCAGTTACATTAAAATAACCACTCATCGCAAGCAGCACTTATATTGACTGCACACAGCTGGCATGGTTCCCACAGTGCATCATCTGTAACCTCACATGAATTGTCTGCCATCACTGCTCCCACAGCCAGCTGTCAGTGTGAGTGAGTTGCTTGTGGTGAGTGGACACTGTAGGCTGTGGCATCAGTCCTACTTCAGCATCAACATCATTCAGCATGCTGCTCATTCACCGGACGGGAGTATGCAACTCCATAGAAATACATGCAGCTACACAATCCTCTCCAGACAGCGGGTGGCCATGCCAGATGATGCTGAAGCATGGGACCATGGCCTAATGTCTCCACTCACTGTAATATAGCAGAGCTACTTTGAGGGATATCGTGCTATGGATCACCATTAGAGGATATGTTTGGGGTTACTAAATGGTTAGAAGAAGGTTGTGTCTTTTTTATTTAAAATAATGGATTTTCCTCTGTGTTTTTTAACTACTGTATTTCCTCACCTGATTGGTAAAGTGTGGGTCTCATAGAAGACTGACTTTACCCATGTAGGACTAGATGACTGCTGTCAATCCCCAGCTGTCATTAACCCTTTCCATTACTCTGATTGCCACTGCATCAGGGAATGAGGAAGAACCAGGGAAATCACTAAGATTTTCCACTTCTAATGAATGCGCCAAAACTGGGGTGACTGTGTGCTGCTAGCCTTACTCTGCAGGGGGGCAATAACTATGTGCCTCCCCAGAGTTAGAATGTCAACACCCAGTAAAGTGCTTTATCTTGGCTGGTATAAAAATAGAAGTGGACCCAACACCAATTTTTTTAATTGTTTATTTATTTTTATACTGCACTTCAGGACCCAGTCAGCTACTATTTAAAGAACCAGTCACAGATGCTAGCAGAGAGGGTGGGCGGGGTAAAGTCTGACTTTAGCAATTATAGGGGGGAAGCATTGAATATATATATGAAGTTAATGAGCTTGCCCACTGTCAGGGTGACAGTGGCTAAGTATAATAGTCTAGGAATCTAATCCTGTGCTAAAACAGCGTGGCTCTACTGTAAAATAGTTTGAGCTGTTGTTTGGCAGCTTTTGAGCCCCTTTGAATATATTTTCTATTACTTTGATTTTGCCTCCCATTGATTTTAATGGGGTTCTGAGGGTTCAGAGAACTGTTTGCCGTTCTGTTTTACTAACTTCTGGAAGTTCGGTGAACCAAACGGAACTTAAGAATGTTCACTGATCTCTTCTCCTAAGTAATTACAAATGATTCATTTTTGATGTTTGATATTATACTTTGGAAATGATTCTGCAACAAGAGCATTTTTTTGGCCAAATTTCACATTTCATCCCTGGGGTACGTCCCAGCTGCCGAGGGGCATGGGACCCTGGTGAAAGGGACAGACCATGACACAAGGAGAAGTGTATAACACAAGGAGCAGTCCATGGGGTAAAAGGAGAATTCTGTACTCCAGAGTTCTGAGTGGAAGAGGTCTCAGTTCTTTCACGATCCGCATTCTTGCCATTCAGCAGGGGGGAGTGCACCAGGGGCAAACGAATGGGGAGGGGAAAACACACATTAAATGTTTTTTTTTGGCTGCTTCTCTAGGCTGGCAACTATTTCAGGTACAGGGCTTCTAGACCTGCCACCCTAGGGGAATGAAGGACAGAACCAAACATTTGTGCAACAGTCACAATGAGGATGGGTACAAAAGGCTTCTGGGTATGCAATGCAACATAGTGGCCACTTTCACATGAAGGTTTCTTTGGGCTTGCCCATTTTAACATACATGGCCAAGTGGGCCCATTTCAACATAGCTGAGGGTCCAGTAGGTTCTAAGGGACCAAGCCATAGCTTGGCCGGGGTGGCTGGTCTCTTCCTTATGCTCCTTCTCTTTCAAAGTCTCAGTCAAAAATGGCTGCAGCATGGTCTCCCTTGGGAGTGGCCATTTTATTGACCATGCCTTAGAGAGTGCGTCCTTTTCAGGCTTACTCATCTTTCTTGCCAGGGGTCCCATTTGCTTCATGACAGGGCTTTCTCTTCAGCCACACCCATTTGGGATGAGCAGTGCCTTTAGTCCATTCCAGCTACACTTTTGCACCACAGTGCTGAAAGGACACCTACGATGGGCCTTCTGCTACCTTATGCTACGGGAGCCATGTTAGCCACAATTTAACTGCAGCTCTTCACTTCACAGGTATTTAATAAGTGGCTTACTGCCTTAAAAAATACCAAAGATCATCCTGCCAACTATGCCATATGATATGTACATGGCATGGGGCAGTAGTCATGGGCGAGTCCTAGCCCCTGGTGACATACAGGCCTCCAGTATTTGTCCATCCACGGCTACCTCCACAGTGCAACAGGGATTCACTATGCAGACTTTTCTCCTAAGAGAAGACACATACACAGCTTTTGGTTTAAATTTCATCAGTACTTTACTATTATTATCACAGATTCATGGGAGCACACAAAAATCTCAAGATTCCTTCTTTTCCATTAAGGGGGCAACAATTCTTTCAATATACACACTGCTGCTTCCCCGGCACCAGAGTTTCCACTGTGATTCTCAATTCTCCCTCTTTCCCCATCAACTTCATGAATCCGTACCACAAAATCAAATAGTCTTACACTACACTGTCCCATCGCACGTACAGGGAATTTAACTCTGAGAGAAC
Organism: Allobates femoralis; assembly: GCA_033576535.1. Taxonomy (NCBI): domain Eukaryota; kingdom Metazoa; phylum Chordata; class Amphibia; order Anura; family Aromobatidae; genus Allobates; species Allobates femoralis. The sequence continues at coordinate 516,712,781 of JARQOC010000002.1, forward strand.
TACTCGCACAGCTGTGGAACAAAGCTCCTTCACAGCTATGTAACCAGAACGTTAGCTGGGTCTCAGTTATAGGGTCCATAAAGTGGGGCTAAGGGATGTCAGATGCTGAAAGTGGATATGCGACACCCACCAGGGCTGGAGGGTACTCGGTAACCAGGCCGGTCAGTTCTTTGGGAGGTCACAGTGGTGGAGACCCGGCTCTGTGGCCCTAGCCAAGCAGTAAAGGGGATATTTACAGGGGAAAGTTTGTGACGCCACCTGTAGTGTTCAGTCAGGGAAGGCTGAAGCTGCAGATTGAGGCCACTAGAGCAGATGGTAGTGCAGCCAGGTTGGTATCGCTCCCTACAGGTAGAGTGGGGCCCCAGGGATGGGGTGGACAGTCAATTGCAGGAACGGGGCTCTGGTGATGTAGAGGGTTGCAGGGCATGAAAGGAGAAGACACACACAGTTCGTGAAGTTCTTTACTTTTTACTTGACTTGCTGATAGGACAAGGTCACCCTGCCGGGTGCTGTGCTCCTCCAAAGTGTGGCCAGGTTAGCTCCCAGGAAATCAGGATTGCTCTGCCGAGACACCTTTCATGGGCCCTCCCAGGTTGCTCTCTCCTTGCACTGGATACTTGCCTCGCCTGCCCTACACCTTTGAGAACAGGGTCCCAGTCTGATTGCTGGGAATCTTGCCGGGCAACAGAAGCACATCCCCTGACCCTAGTTCTAGCCACCGTCCTGCAGATTATCCACGGATTGTGGCCATTGCTCCTACAGACACAGTGGTATTCGGTTTCCTGGTAGAGACTTGGAGTACCCACACCAGATCGGGGCCAGTCCCCTTCGGCAACCAGTCCCTCCACCCGGATTCTGAGCACACGGGTGGATCCCCCACTCCCGTGTCTCCTAGGACTCCTTCATTTCTGTGTCCTATCCGGACGCCTTCCTTCTCACGATTCCTCTCTCTCTCCTACTCTAATCTACTGATAACCCATCCTCCTGGCCAAAAGATGGGGCCCTCCCTAATCAGGGTCCGACCGTATCCCCTAGCCTGGAATTGGGATGGTGTTGAATGTAAAGTATGTTTCTCGGGTTTGCAACCCCTCTCACCTGGGAACGGTGACACCACACCTGTGGAGTAGGTGCAGTATCACTGTGGTGACAAGTCCGCAAGGGCGCCACAGATATCTGGCTCAGCAGCCCAGTTTTTCTTGGTTTCTTATATTCCACATATCCAGGGGCTTGGGTTGACCCAATGTGTCTAGACAAATTCAAATTGGTAACCTCTCACCACACCTCCCACAGGTGCAGCTTGTCTCCAATGTTTCTCACTACTCTCCTGCAACAAAATGGCTGCAGGCTCGTTTCACTCCTATACGAAACCTCTAAAGGTAACTTCACACACAGCAATATTGCTAGGCAATATCACTAGCAATTTGCTGGTTGCAGTGAAATCATGGACAATCATAAATCATAGAACAATGTGTCCATGATTTCACTGCAACCAGTAAATTGCCAGTGAAATTGCCTAGCAATATTGCTGTGTGTGAAGGTACCTTAAGAGTGTACCAATTAACTAGTAACCCTTTTTCTGTCCCACAGAAAACAGGGAAGCAGTTGTATACACCGGTCAGTACATGGACACATTAAACAGCACTTTACATTACACCATCAAATACACATTCTCAATATTCATATTAAGTAAACAGTAACAGTGTTTTTCAGGGTAGGAGTGACAGAGCCATATATCCCCCTACAGATGTACTGGTACATGTTATTGATGGGGCATCATACGCTGAGCCCGCATCTTTCCCTGTACATGTTGAATGATCTGATCAGCCGACATGTGCCTCTAACAGCAGTTTAACTATTTAAATCTCACTGTCAATCTCTAGCAGCAGAATTTAACACGAGTCATTTACGCTTCCATTTGTGGCCCCAGGATGTGATTGTGCAGTGCAGATGGGCTGTCATTACAGCTAGGCGTCAGCTATTACTTCCTGTAAACACTGATTGAGCACTACTGTTCATAAGACAACAACATTTGTGCTGCACAGAGCGGTGGTGATGCACTGTATTGTACAGCACAAGCAATTGGATGATCTCAGCTTCAAATCAGCTATTGCAGGAGTAGGGAACTCCAGGCCTCGAGAGTCGCAAACAGTGCAGGTTTTCAGGATTTCCTCAGCATTGTACAGGTGATTATATGCACTGGTGATGATTCCAACCCCTGTGCAATACTAAGGAAATCCTGAAAACATGACCTGTTTGTGAATCTCGAGGCCTGGAGTTCCTTACCCCTGCACTAAGAAGACTGGTACATTAAAAAAAATTAAAAAAATAAAGTTTTTAAAAATATGAAAAAAAATTAAAAAAGTGCAATTCCCCCCTCCCTTTTGCTTCATTGAAAATAAAAGAATAAAAAAATACACATATATGGTATCATTGTATTCAGAAATGCCCGATCTAACAAAACATTAAATAAATTAATCTGACTGGTAGATAGCATAACTAAAAAGAATTAAAACTTCAGAATTACATTTTTTTAAACGCCACAACAATTTAATAAAATGCAACAATGGCCGCTTTATACTTCGCAATATCGTTCCAATATTGCATACGATCTCATAGGAGCACGCACGTTTTTGGCACTTGTCTAATATCGCATAGTAGATGTTACACAGGGAGATATCGGCAGGCAACACAACTACGATGTTGTACGCCCCTTCTTTGCGCTGGGTATGAGCAACCCAGGGAATGGCCATTTAACATTGGACAAGTGGCAAAAACGTGCGCACTCCCGTAAGATCGTATGCAATATCAGAACGATATTGCGACGTGTTAAGCGGCCATTAGAGTCAATGAAAGCATAGCATCTACCCAAAGATTGTATTCTACAAACGTCAGTTCAGAGTGCAAAAAATAAGCCTTCAAAGAGCTCCACATACCAAAAAATGAGAATGCTGCAGTTTTCAGAATATGGCAACAACTGTGCCTTTCTATTTTTAAAAAATTCTGATTTGTTTTTCACCAACTAAATAAAAAAAGTATGTTTGGGATCTTCAAACTCGTATTGACTCGGAGCATCATACTGGCATGTCAGTTTTACCATATAGCAAAAATGGTAAATATAAAAAAAAAATATTGTGGAGTTGCACTTTTTTTGCAATTTCACCATGCTTGGATTTTCTTCTCTTTTCCAGAACATTATATATTGGTAAAATAATGGTTCATTCAAAAGTGCAAATCATCTTGCAAAGAACAAGCCTTCAGATAGCTATATTGACGTAAAAATAAAAAAGTTATGGTTCCTGGGAGAAGGGGAGGAACCATAAAAGGAAAAAGTTAGGCATGCATGAGTTTAAAGGGATCCTGTCACCTCCAGAACGCCTCCTAAGCTACCAAAACATGTCCCTGCAGCATATTATCACTAATCTCGCACTCCTTTTGTCTCCTAAAAGCATCCTGTGAAAGTGCATAAAAACATTTTAATACTCACGCATTAGTGATTATAATTAGCAGGGGCTATATTCTTTAGCCCTTAGGGCGTGTTGTTTTGCAGCCTCATGGATCCACCCCTCTCTCTCTGTGTTGTTCTGCTTGTGCAGGCTTTGCCCTCCCCCTCTCTGTCACTCACAGAATGCAAATCATTAGTCCTGCCTTCAGCTCCACATCGCAGCAGCACAGACACAGAGAGGGTGGATCATTCAGGCTGCAAAACAACACGCAGTAAGGGTTAAAGAATATAGCCCCTGCTAATTATAATCACTAATGAGTGAGTACAAAATTGTTTTTATGTACTCTCACAGGATGCTTTTAGGAGACAAAAGGAGTGTGAGATTAGTGATAGGATGCTGCAGGGACATGTTTTGGTAGCTTAGGAGGTGTTTTGGAGGTGACAGGATCCCTTTAAGTGTATACAGCATGACAATTATTTCAGCCTCTTTGTAGCAATTTTGCAGCATTTTTTTTCACCCATGGAAATCAATGAGAAGGTGCAAAACCCTACAAAAAACAATTAAGTTTTACTGCATATTTTCAGTGATTTTTGCTACTTTCTTGATGGATAAACATGTACATTAAATAATATATGTAATCCACATCGAAAATTCAGGTATAAAATGTTGCAGAAAAAATGCTGCAAAACCTGTGTTTTGAATATAGGGTTTTAATGTCAAGAGTGCATGTTCAGAAAAATTATGTCATCTGTGAACATAGCCTAGCTAGGGGGGCACTAAAGGAACAGGGCAGAAGAGCCTTTGGGAAAATGAAAAAGAAGTGAAGAATGAGAGCCAGCTTTGGGAGCAGAAAAGGTTTAGAAAAAAAAATGGGAAAGCGCATTTCACAGCAGTTCTCTTGCCCGCATTGTGTATCAGGGAGTATGATTTTTCCTAAGGGCCCTTTCACATCAGCGTTTTTTGAAATTTGCGGCAGATGCAGTGAAAAAAACGCATCTGCCGCAATTACCGCATACCGGATGCACTTGCGGCGCGGTTGCGGTAAACGCCATGCAAAGTATAGGCGTACTTGCGGCAGGTGCGGCAAGTGCGGTTTTGCACTTTGCATGGCGTTTACCTCAACCGCGCCGCAAGTGCATCCGGTATACGGTAATTGCGGCAGATGCGGTTTTTTCACCGCATCTGCCGCAAATTTAAAAAAACGCAGATGTGAAAGGGCCCTAACAAAGTTAACATCCAAAACACTTAGCATACTGTATATATAGCTTTACCTAAGTTTCTTTAAAGAGTATGCAGGCAGAAGACATTACCACTCTTTTCCTGCTTACCCATTGTCCTATAAAAAAAGGGTGAACTCTGCCCTTTTACTCCTGTGCCTAAAGATACCAATCACTTTATGTCATATCAGTGTAAACCGGGGACAGCCGGAACTCTAGAAAAACGGGATAGTGATTGAAAGAAAGAGACCACTCCTCGTCAATGGGAGGCCTCCAATGCGGAGGCCACAGGAAAGAGACCACTCCTCGTCAATGGCAGGCCTCCAATGCGGAATGCCTAAAGGTAAATGAGATGGCCCATCTAGTATAACAGAATAACAGAGTTGGGGCTGAAGTCCTAAAAAGTGAGGAACCGTGAACAAACAGCAAGCGTTGCTGGGCCATTGCCTCTGAAAGTGAAAATTGGTTTGCAGGACCCTAAGTCAGTTTGGTTTGTGTAGGGGGTGAATCCTGGAAGCCAGGCAGAGAAGATTACCCAATCTCCTCGAGAAGAATTTAACTTAAAGATCAAGTCTCACACCCCTGCCTGACCTGTGAACAGCAGAGGGACCAAGCTGCTGGAAACTTTGAAGGTTCTGCTGCTGATGGGCTCACCAACAAACCTGGAGGAGTTACAGCTGCTACAAAGGAGACAATCCAAGAGGGACTTCCGTTTGCTTGAGGGTCTGCTGTGGTTTCAGTGTGCCAAGGAAGATAGGCTCTTTCCACCGTATAGGCATATCATCACGACCGGAATATTTGACAGGCCTAAGGACAACACGAGATAAAGGACTCCCAACAGATGAAAAAGAGAAAACCCTGGACTAATCTATTAAGGAATCAGACTGAAAGAAGCTGAATGCCAGTGAGATCCAAGAGTTACACCTGTTGTTTTTACTACAGTGTCTGTGGGGATAGTTACGCAAGTCCCCAAAAAGGATCTGATGTGAGACTTTCTTGTGTTGATTGCGGACAGACAAAATAGTTTGTTTGCTCCCTGGACTGTATCCCAGTGCCCATGAACTCTTGCAGCCCCACGTGTGGACTCTGCTCTTTTTATCCCAGACTCTGACTCTTGTGTACTTGGCTCTGGACAGTTGCAGTTATCTGCAACCAATGTAGTTACCTTAGGTGGCAATAAGTGGGTGCTTGTGGCAACTTTCACCCTATTATCTGTGGACAAGTGGACAGTGGGAACAGAGCTCCCAGGAATGACTCAAGATTACGGATGTATAGAGAACTGCTTCTGGCCCTCAGTTGAAAGCTCCAGGCCCAAGCTCAACATACAGTGGGTACGAAAGTATTCAGACCCCTTTACATTTTTCACTCTTTGTTTCATTGCAGCCATTTGGTAAATTCAAAAAAGTTCATTTTTTCTCATTAACGTACACTCACTTTGATGAAAAAAAATAGAAATGTAGACTTTAAATTAGTTGAGATATTTGAGACTGTGCGCTAACCCCTAATATGGCTTTGTGTAGAAATTTCCCTTGTTTACAGAAGTCAGACTCTTCTACTCTCTCTTTACCCTTTATAGGATATGTATTTATAAAAATAATTATAATCACATATCAACCCTGATAATACATGCTATAATCAGGGTTGATATGTGATTATAATTATTTTTATAAATAAATATCCCATAAAGGGTAAAGAGAAAGAAGAAGACTCTGACTTCTGTAAACAAGGGAAATTTCTACACAAAGCCATATTAGGGGTTAGCCCACAGTCTCAAATATCTCAACTAATTTAAAGTGTACACATTAGTAGGTAGCGTAGTACCTCCTGTGGACAGGTAGTAGCAACCCAAATACAAGAACTATATGCTAGCTCCGGTCTATGTAATACAATAATAATTCAGAAATGTAGACTTTTTTGCAAATTTATTATTTAAAAAAAACTGAAATATCACGTGGTCATAAGTTTTCAGACCCTTTGCTCAGTACTGAGTAGAAGCACCCTTTTGAGCTAGTACAGCCATGAGTGTTCTAGGAAATGATGCAACAAGTTTTTCACACCTGGATTTGGGGATCCTCTGCCATTCTTCCTTACAGAACCTCTCCAGTTCCGTCAGGTTGGATGGTGACCGTAGGTGGATTCTCTTACCACAGCAGATTCTGGTCAGACGACCATTACACTCAGTGCTGTCTGCAGCTTTGCCCAGGTTATAACTGAAGGCATTATGAATGCAAGACACCAGCCCCAATCACTAGCAACCTCCTTTCACACAGAGGGAGCGACCACTGGTTGTCCTGCACACACAATGGGCTCCATATAGGGCGCAGTTCACACAGGCCTGCACAGTGTATGCCCAGCCTCTTACATAAGCCCCCATTTCAGTAGGCGGGCTGTTGTGGCATTCAACACCGCTACAACCAGTGGTCGCTCCCTCTGTGTGAAAGGAGGTTGCTAGTGATTGGGGCTGGTGTCTTGCATTCATAATGCCTTCAGTTATAACCTGGGCAAAGCTGCAGACAACACTGAGTGTAATGGTCGTCTGACCAGAATCTGCTGTGGTAAGAGAATTTATTTTCTATTTTGTCCTTTGCTCACTTGAGATAAGAATTTAGTGGATAGGACTTGTGATCCGTGGGGAGCCGTGTAGGGGCTCACAAGCTTACGTGTTTTGGACCAAAAGACAAACCAATACCCCACAACTTGTTATAGTTTAAAACTAACTAAATTTCCACAATTTCAGTTTTCTGTCATTGTGGTTTTTTCTTGCACTCTTTTGTTGCTGTGTGTACCTGGGCCGTATGGGTGCGTTTGTTCCGGCGCAGGTAGCGGTGTTGAATGCCACAACAGCCCGCCTACTGAAATGGGGGCTTATGTAAGAGGCTGGGCATACACTGTGCAGGCCTGTGTGAACTGCACCCTATATGGAGCCCATTGTGTGTGCAGGACAACCAGTGGTCGCTCCCTCTGTGTGAAAGGAGGTTGCTAGTGATTGGGGCTGGTGTCTTGCATTCATAATGCCTTCAGTTATAACCTGGGCAAAGCTGCAGACAGCAGAGTGTAATGGTCGTCTAACCAGAATCTGCTGTGGTAAGAGAATTTATTTTCTATTTTGTCCTTTGCTCACTTGAGATAAGAATTTAGTGGATAGGACTTGTGATCTGTGGGGAGCCGTGTAGGGGCTCACAAGCTTACATGTTTTGGACCAAAAGACAAACCAATACCCCACAATTTTTTATAGTTTAAAACTGACCATAGGTGGACAGCCATTTTCAGGTCTCTCCAGAGATGATCGAATGTTTAGTTCAGGGCTCTGGCTGGGCCAGTCAAGAATGGTCACAGAGTTGTTCTGAACCCACCTCTTTGTTATTTTAGCTGTGTGCGTAGGGTCATTGTCTTGTTGGAAGGTGAACCTTCCACCAAGTCTGAGGTCCAGAACACTCTCAAAGAGGTTTTCATCCTGAATATCTCTGTACTTGGCCACATTCATGTTTCCTTCAACTGCAACCAGTCGTCCTGTCCCTGCAGATGAGAAGCAACCCCATAGCATGAGGCTACTACCACCATGTTCCACTGTGGGAATTGTATTGGGCAGATGATGAGCAATGCCTGGTTTTCTCCACACATACCGCTTAGAATTATCACCAAAAAGTTCTATCTTCATCTTATCAGAGCAGAAAATTTTATATCTTATTTCTCATAGTCTAGAAGTCCTTCATGTGTTTTTTTGCAAACTCTATGCAGGCATTTATATGTCTTGAACTGAGGAGATGCTTTTGTCAGGTGGATTGCTGCAGTGATAGTTGACTTTGTGAACTTTCTCCCATCTCCATGCTGCATGTCTGGACCTCAACCACAGTGATCTTGGGGTTTTTCTTTACCTCTCCCACCAAAGCTCTTCTCCCACAATTGCTCAGTTTGGCTGGACGGCCTTGTCTAGGAAGACTTTTGGTGGTCTCAAACTCTATTCCATTTAAGGATTATGGAGGCCACTGTGTGTCGAGCCTCAGGCCCTGGGGTACTTGGGTATAAGGCTCAGAGGGGTTTTCACGGGGATGTCACAGGTGGCAGCGCCTGAGCGTGGCGTGGGTGACACTTCAATAATAGGGTTAACCCTGTAGTCCCCTGAGCTAAGGGTGTGTGTGGATGCGAAGAATAAGCCACATATTAACCTCCCCATTCACTTACCACAGGGATACCACACACGCTGGACTGGGTGCAGTACCCCTTAGTGGCGGTCCGACCAGTGGGGCGCCACATTCTCCCTTGGTGAAACGTACTCATCCGCGAGTATTCTGCCTGGTACACCTGGAGAGTAAAATTTTCTTTTTCATAAACAATAACAGGTAACATATTTACAATTCACGCATTCTTTTTCTTCCCTTTATGGGAGGCATGGTTTCTTTCAACTTTACTAACAAATACAAAAGTTAGCTATTATCATAGACCTCGTGGTCCTCGGGTCACCGGTTGGCCAAGATATTACTCTCCGGTTAACATTCTGCATATAATTAACTTTAGAGTCCACCTACGCCCAACGGGGACCGGTACTAACTGTGCGGACCGCTATACATCATTATAACAACACACACAAAAGTTCTCATAAAAGTCTATGAATCCACAGGAAAAGCAGTCTTTTCACAACTATTTACATGACTAGGTTTCAACAGTGTCTCTACAGCTTAGATACATGCAGGGCATACCATCGGAGTGGCCCCGCATGTCGCTCGTAACTAACCTGGTCACCCTGGTATAAGTTCCGGTCCGGGTGGCCTTTCCGGTCATCCTCCTCCTTGGAGCTTAGCTGGCTGGATGAATTCTCAGCTTTCTCAGACCCTGCTCCGATCTCGCTGCCACTGTCATCAGGGAGGGAGGGCCTCAGGGTCATCTCGCTCTGCCCCGACTTCCGCACTAGTGATGATGGGCTGCATCTCGGCTGGTGGGTCCTAACTGGTTACCGGGTGCTCAACCGTGGACTGGTCAATTGCTCCCGGCTCCAGCTCCTGGTTGCTGGAACTCCATTGCTTTGCTCCATCCTTGCCGCCATTTTTAGTACCCGGCAGGGGTCGTTTAGTATTTGGCCCGCCCCCTTGGTTGATTGATGGAAATTGGGGCGGGCAAACAGTTTTGCGCCTCTGTCTAGGCCCTCCCATGACAAGGGGCTGAGGCACACCCCTGGGCCTGCACATAGCAACGTCGACATCTTGGGATTCCCGGTAGAAATGGCGGGAACCCGCTTTTGACACCATGTAATGGCGGGAAAAGTTCTTTTTACGATGTAACAGTTCAAAGTTCAAAGGCACACAGTACCCGGTAACACCAGGCACGAGACCCTGTTCATGATGCCAGAAATATATGTCGAGTCCCAGGCCCTGGGGTACTCGGGTATCAGGCTTGGAGGGGTTTTCACGGGGATGTCACAGGTGGCAGCGCCTGAGCCCGTGGCCTGGGTGACACTTCAATAAGGGGGTTATGTACAGGGGATAAGAGTTATTTGTCATGTGACGCCACCTGTAGTACCTGGTGATGGGTCACTAGCGCCGCTACAGTCCTCCGGAGGGCGATGGTATAGCGGCAAGGATGGCAAAGCACCCTACAGGTGGAGCTGGTCCTCCGGGGCAGCGTTCCTGAAAGCAAACAGGGTGAATTCTGCAGCACAAAGACACGGACGCAAAGTCACTCTCCCGGGTACTTTACTGGAACAGTTCAGGTAAAAAGCACAGTTCACAATACAACACAGTCTGTAAGCATAGGCAGCTGGCCTAGGTAGTGGCAAGTGAACAGGGTGTTTCCACGTGGCTTTGCTAGATGCCCCTCCTTTACTGCTCTTCCAGGTTGGTGTGAAGCCTGGCTGATTTGAAATCCAGCCTGGCCTCCTGTGCTCTCTCACCTTTGCTGTCGTCAGGTAACCCTCTAATGACTTGCCGCTATCTCTCATCCTGCGGTGCCTGGCACCCTTAATGTTGACTGCGCTGGTGACTTGAAGACTCCATGGTAATCTGGATTCTCTGCTGTGCTTGTAGCTCTCCAGCAGTCTGCGGGCTCCGGTGCCCGGGAAGCCGTTTGGGAGGACCTATCACCGGCTCCTCTATTCCCAAAACTGCTGCTCTCCTGGAAAGCTCCTTTCCTGTCTCTCCTTCAGACGTTCTCTCCTCTAACTTCCTCCCACCCTCACACTGCTTGCCCTGAACTCCTCCCACCAGGGCTGGGTCTCCTTGTAAAGGATTTAACCCTGTAGTTCTCTGAGCTAAGGGTGTGTGTGGACGCGAGGAATAAGCAACATATTAACCTCCCCATTCACTTACCGCAGAGATACCACACACGCTGGTCTGGGTGCAGTACCCCTCAGTGGCGCTCCGACCAGTGGGGCGCCACATGTGCTCTTAGGAGCCTTGAGTACTGGAGAAATTCTTTTGTACCTTGGTCAGATCTGTGCCTTGCCACAATTCTGTCTCTAAGCTCCTTTGGCAGTTCCTTTGACCTCATGATTCTCATTTGGTCTGTCATGAACTGTGAGCTGTCAGGTCTTATAGAGACAGGTAAGTGCCTTTCCAAATCAAGTCCTAGCATGTGACTTAAATATGAGTGTCTGAGCAAAGGGTCTGAATACTTACAACCATGTGATATTTCAGTTTTTCTTTTTTAATAAATTTGCAAAAAATTCTACTTTTCTGGGTTTTTTTCAGTCAAGATGGGGTGCAGAGTGTAAATTAATGAGAAAAAATGAAAAAATGAACTTTTTTAAAAATACTGAATGGCTGCAATGAAACAAAGAGTGAAAAATTTAAAGGTGTCTGTCTGAACACTTTTCGTACCTATTCTAGGTTTCCCTATCAGTAAACTGTCTAAAGCAGTATGCGTCTTTGGGAGGAAGCTTGGCACAAGCCTGGGTGAGCAGGTCAACACAGTTCTGGATGTTAGAAGGAAAGAGTCTGGTCGATGGTCATAACCATTGTGTCAACAGGCCCTTGTGGGTGGGACATGACTCTAGGTTGAAAAGAGGACTAAAGGATTCAGACATACAGGAGTAAGTTGCTAAGCAGAAAGAAGGACATACTAGCAACAACAATAATTGCGGGAGTTACGGAGCACCCCAAGGGAAAGTGTGCCTTAAAGCCAAATGTTTAAAATCAAGCAAAACCGAGTATATCTATGCCTATATTTAGTAACAACCACTTAAGTCCACACAAGTGTATAAATGCAACAAAGTAAGTTTTATTGACCACGAGGACAAATAACACATTCAGTGCAGTGGTATAAGATAACTAGTGTAACATCGGACGGTGCAAGGAAAGGAAAGGAGAAAGACACAGCAGTAGAGGCAGGAAAATGCCCATGGTATGGCGAACCTAGCAATTACTTTTCAGTCCCAATGGGGAGGGTGGGATATTGATATAAGGTTGTGAAAATCACTATACCAGTGTCATTCCCATTCACAACCCTAAAGTGCAATATCAGTTACTAATACCCATTGTAATGGGATCCTCCTTCTTAACAGCACGTGTCACAGCCCCAACACGTGTTTCGCGTGTGGCTACTTCAGGGAGCCGTTAGAGCCGTTAGAACAGCAGGACTACATAAGACATGAGAACTTTGCTTTCTAATAAATTGGTGAATAAGGGACAGTGTCTTGTCTTTATGTTTCTCTTTTCATGTCTTTCTTGTTTCTGTTTCTGGACTATATCAGATTTGATGGACTACCTTGGAGTCATTGGACTATGTTGGACTTGCACGATTTTTGAAAATAATTGGTGGACCAGGGAAAGTGTAAGGGAGTGTTTTTTCAAATAAAGTATTTGTGTCTGTGTGGTATATTTCATTTTACTCACAGGGTCAGTTATGGGGATGTCTGATGCCTCTCCATTAATACCTGTAGGCCGGTATTTTTAGTCTGTTAAGGGCCGAATAGCCACAGGCTTCCCAGTCTGATTATATCATTCCACAGCTGTCTGATTTACCTTAGCTGTTATTAAATATAGGGTAGGGATCCCAAGTAATTTTTGTTATTTAATTTATTTATGAAATCATGAAAAGCTATCCTATAAGCTCCACAGGGTGAAATCTAATTAGATGTCTGTCACTCTGTCTGTCTATCTCTCTGTGGCTCTGTGAGTCTCTATTGCTCTGCCTATCACTGTCTGACACTCTTCATCGCTCTCTGTTGCAATTCTTGTCACTCTCTGATGATTTACCAGTTCCTCATTGTCACTCTCTGTTGCTTTGCCTGTCTCTCTGGCTTTTGCTCTGTCTAAGCTCTCCCCCCAAATCAACTCTCCCTAAATTTTTTAAAGAGGAGAGTGCATCAGCCATCTCATCACTGGTCTTATATAATATTATAATAGGGTATGCCCTGGCTCGACCTAGTGCGAGGTGCTCCGCTGCACATACTATGGACACAAGGACAGGAGTCATGTACCTTCTTACAGTTTAAGGCAACCCATTTAGTAGTTCTCTGCACTGACAGTTTCCTTTCTTAAGGAGAGTTGACTAAGAGACTGTTTGAGTCCTCTATAGCAATCCGTTCTCTTCCTATTGTATACCAGTAACAGAGATTTTCATAACTACTTGGGTCAATCCCTTTTTCACGTACTCCATTGACAGAGTTATAAGCTCAATCCCTGAGGAAGGCTCATGCTTGAGCCGAAACGTGGGAAGATTTATTTGTTAAATAAAATCAACAACACTAAGAAATATTTCTCTCTCATTTTTTCTATATGAGTGTGCCGAGGCTATTCTGGGTCTTATATAAGACCTAATGATGCAATCCAGCTGGCTAATCTCAATAATACAAGCAGCCAACATGGCTACGGCATTACATTGTATGGCAGGAAATCCCCACATGTTTACTGGCTGTCAAGCATGGCGCTTGAGCACCCATGATACTAGATCAAGTAATGAGCGAACCCGAGCACCTCAATACTTGATTGAGTTTCAAGCAGTAGTGAGCATGCTAGCTCATCACTGATCCCCAAACTAGGGGTTTCCCAAACCATATTTGCTTAGTTAGGATAGTAAAACCTTGCAGCACTGCTTTAACATGTATTTTCTGTGCTCTGAAAGAAAAATATTTATACAGAATAAAATTCATGTAGATATAGTATTTATGAAGAATTAATTGCATCACTGAAGACTTTAAATGCCACATTGAAAGATCAGAGTTGATCTGGTGGATTGTCCTCATGTGTAAGATCACCATAAAGAAATTGTATCTCTAGGTGAATCAACTGACCTTCTATGACAAACGTTTCAACGGTGACCAGGAATGTGTCAAATATGTAAGCAAGTCAGTAATTATAATTATAAAGGGTTATTGTAGAATTGACATTTTTTGTTTTTTCTCAAATGTGCAACAATATGAAAGTCAAGGAACACAGCAATAAAGAAGTGTTCCAATCTGGTAAAATTTAGCAAATGTAGTTTATATGTTGTCTACAATAACACTACTTATGGTGGTCACGAGATCATATTGACTCATAGTTATTGTATAGTGGTTTTCTGTACTGCAGCAATAAATGTACTTTTTCACCCACTAGGAAAGTACTCTTGGGGTGCTCTTTAATGTATCATAATTCAACCTGTGACTATACTCCTAATTATCTTTAAACATATGGTATAGCATATGTGGGCTATGGCAAGAAATTAATAATATTATTGTTCCTTTTGGAAAGCTTAGGGCAGTGAATCTCCTCTTATAACTTTTGCTGCTTAAAGAGTTATGCCCGTCTTTGCAAACTTTCTCTGTCTACTAGATAGGTGATAACTTGCTGATTGCTGGAGTTCAGAAGCAAGATGGATATCAATAATGAGAACAGGGCTCTGAATTGCCCAGTTGGAATATAATGGCGGCTGTAAAAAGCTCTGATTTGGTGATTGGTGGGGACCCAAGGGGTGTCCTCCAGTGGATTAGCAAGACTATTGCCTATCACATACTTTTGGTGAGTGCACAATAGTTTCATTCAACTTGCATCAATATTTGTATCTGGTACAAAGAAAATCTGAATATGGACCTTATTGGTCATTATGTACAGTAAATGAAGCTTGACATGGCTCCTCAACATTACGAGAGCATAGCTAAGGGGGAAAGGTAGTCTTGTTATTTTGCACAAGGTGCTAACAGGTCCCTCTTTCACAGACTCTTTCTCCTCTTTCCCCAAGCCTCAAACCTGGCTGTGACTGCTACGGTTGCATGCCCTATAGCTGTATTTTTGTTGGGATTTGTGAAAATGACTGAATGGCTATATAATGTAAGGTGCAGTGTCTTTTTATACATTAGCAAACTATAATGCTTTGCTAAATTATAATCTCCAGTAATAGTGTGGATTCATTATAACGTTCAAGCTTTCCTAATAAAGTGATATCACTGCATGACCTCTTTATAAGGATAACACTTGGAAAGCTTTTTACAAGTGTTAATGTGACACGTGTTATAATAAAACAATTGCATTAGAAGGACAGCACCGGCTGTAATTAACATAGCAATTTCTATTTCCATTGTATTAATGCACCTAGAGAAACAAAGCATTTTGACATTGACTTCAGACAGTTTGACTATAAGTTTGTTGGGAAAAAATAAGTATCCATTCCTGAAAAGTATTTAATTACAATGACGGAGGATCCATAAGGAATGAAAGATTTATGGATCCCTGATTATCGGTCTGGAACAGAAAGTGATCTGTTCCTACAAGTATTATTAGAAGACACTATATTGCAACACCCCAACCCCCTTGGCTGCTGACTGTAAAATAAGAAAACTATTACCCAGCTGGGGTAACAATAGGCTCACACTGTGCTTTTCTACTAAGCCTGCAGCTGCCAGAGGAAGTGGAAACCACACCAGCAGGATTACATTCTTTTCTTACAGCCTGTTTCTATGGCCAAGTAGCCCTCCTACCGACTCAATGCATTTTCTATGCAAAACTGCAGAAGAAGTGACATTTTAAAAGTTTTGACCTTTGTTTTTTGTGTGTGTGTGTTTTACACAAACTGAGACATACAATTTTTAAGGCTTCTAACTGAAGTATAAGCCTGCCAGTTGCATTATTGTAATAATAAAATGGATTTTAAATTTGAAAATTTGGAACTATATAAATCCATGTTTAACATTTAAGTGGGAAATGAAAGTGATGTGGCATTTAAACCAACATCCTTATAGCCTGGGAATAATGGAGTCGGTCCATTGTCATCCTGTATTTGTGGTCGTTTTTTTTTAAATATCATTTTGCAACATTTTATTTCTCAGCTTGAACATCCTCACAATTATATGCATTTCGTCTGAAATATAACCTTTCATTTGACACTTCAATATAAATTTTTATTATACCACAAATCCAGAAAGTAATGACACATTGTATACATATGTGTAACGTAACATACACGGCAAACCCAAGTCACTTTAAGGGTAAAAAAAAACTTCAAAACTTTGCCTTCTATTCTTTTTATTCTTTTTGAATGAGGCCACCTGGTGTAAGAGGTTGAACTCTTTGGACAACCCATTTTTCTAGAAAGGACCTCTAATAATAAGCTCATTGTAGGGCGACCTACTGCTCAACGCACAGTAATCAGGACTTACTTGTGGAGAAATGCAGTCACAATTGTTCAATTCCTTTGCTTTACCTTATGATATTGGTTATTATATACTAAAATTATGCTGAAATTAATGGACTGATAGTTAATAGAAGGATGTGATAACCTCTGCAAACCACCACCAAGGCAGATATCTAAGAGCTATTACCCTACATTAACCCAACATTCTTTTGTAGAGTACTTGAATATAGGTTTTCTGAACCAGATAATTGATTTAATAATATTTCTAATAATCCATTAAATAAATCATGCTGTTCCACCAGTCAGCACTCTCTGCAGAAGAGTATCAGAAATCACTTCATAGGAAGCAAAAAGTACACCCACACATAGAGTAATAATGTATGGCCAATTTGCAATAGTCAGTAAGTAGTATACATGATCACTTTGTCTGTGAATATACAAAACTTGCGTAAATGCGTGATTTATTTTACAAGTGTAGCAGCAGGTGGATCTGTATGGCATAACCTCCCTGGGAAGGAACTCGGAGACATAAACTTCACCAGGAATGGAAATGTATATGGCCTTGTTCACACATACCAATGCGCTTTTTTTAGCCCTTAGAAAAACTGATCAGTTTTTCTAAGGGTGCCAAAAAGTGTCCCCTGTGGTTCTGAACGTTTTTGGACTTAGTAATTTTTTCATTAAAAACTCATATGCGTTAACGCATGCATTAACGCAGGTGCCTATATGTTCCATGCGTTAACGCATGCGTTTCCCATAGGGCCCCATGTTTTTTAGAAACCATATGCGTTTTTTTACAGCACCCAAAAAACGCTGCATGCAGTGCTTTTTGGAATGGTGAAAAAAAAACGCATGTGTTGTTAAAAAACGCATTGGCACTTAAGTGCACCATACGTTAACGCATGTGCGTTTTTGGACTTTGAAAAAAACTGTCCAAAATGTTCCCAAAAACGGATTTAAGGCAAAAACGGATGGTATGTGTGAACAAGGCGTATGGGTAATAGGATAAAAAGTGATCATGCTAGACATTCAACCTTAAAAAAAAACTGCAGACGCCAACGTTATACAGATATATCTAGTATAGCCTATCACAGTCTAACATGCCACATTTCGGAGTTAAAGGGGTCGTCTGGTCCAAAATGATAATTCTGCAGTCTCTGCATGCTAGGAGAATTTGCTGTTTCTAAGTCGAGAATCAGACTACAGATGTGCGGTATGCATGTTCTCAGCCACTATGGCTGGAGCCCCCGTCTAGTGGACGCAGCCGCACTCAATACATTTGTATGGAGCAAAGACACGCCCACTATATGTCAGACATACCCGCTCCATACACTTGTATTAAACGAGGCTGAGCCCACTAGTCTTCTTTTGCCGAGAACATGCATACCACATAATTGCATTCCATTGCCGGCTTACAAAATGGCAAATTCCTGCAGTGTACAGTGTGTGCACTGGGAGGATTGACAAATCTATAGTCACATACAGTGACTAGAGAATTATCATTTTAGATCAGAGAGCATCTTTAAACCTCTTTTCAGATGAAGACATAGCAATGGACACATGTTTTGTGATTGATAACAATATTGTACTTTTACAAAGTTTGCGTTTTATTTAGTATTTTTACATCTTTTAGACTGCTTTGACAACAGCGATTTTTGTCAATAATCATACAGATAGAGACAATCATCTTGAGGACCTCAGAAAGACCTTTCTGAACCAGGGCTACCATCCAAGTGCAATAGATAACCAGATTACAAGAGCCACCAGAATATCAAAAAATCATCTCCTACATTACAAAACTAGAGAAGAGAACAACCAAATTCTCTTGTAGTCACCTACAATCCAAGTCTGGAGGTGCTAAAGAGGAGCTGCACGGAAACTGCAACCACTCCCACCAAAAGATGCCTGACTAAAATCAATATTTCCGGATCCCCCACTCTTGTGTTTTAGACAACCTCCGAATCTAAAAAACATCATTGTCAGAAGTGCCCTGTCCTCTCACAGCTACAGGAACCTTTCCCTGCAACTAGAACAGGTGCAAAACCTGTCCATCTATAATGACAACGGACAAGATAAGGATTCCTGAGACAGATCAGGACAAAATGATCCCGGGAAACTTCATTTGCATCACAAGCAATGTGGTGTATTTAATTATATGTACCAAATGTCCAACAGGTGGCATGTACGTAGGGGAGACCGGACTACAATTCAGAACAAGAATGAATTCTCATCACCACACAATAAAAGAAAGGCGTATGGACCTACCTGTAGCTGAGCATTTTTGCAGCTCTGACCACAGGGTAATAGACATGAGTCTGCTCATTTTAAAAAGTAACTTCAAATCTCAGAACGAGAGAAGAATTTGGAAATATAAATTGATAACGACCTTTGACACTTTCAAAACAGGATAGAATGTCTCAAATGGATTCATGTGTTTTTACATCAAATGAAAGGGCATTTGGGGATATCACATCTTCGAACAGACCCCAGTTAGAGGACAATGAACTTTTGACACTTCTTACGTGAACTGTCTCACAAGGATTTATGGCTTTCTACACTCACTGAGGAATTTTCAGGTCTCCACCGACCACTAATCATAGAAAAATAATACAATCTGTTCCTCTTATCTTGGAATTTTGATTTTACCTCCCCAGCTCATCTCCCCCTCCCAAGACTGACTCTGCTTTAAGTCACCTGTCGAATTTACTGCATCATCTCACCCTGCATATGTATATATGTGTGTTATCTTCAGAATTAGCTTAGTATACATTTTTTGCAAAAAATGTATCAACTAAATACCCTGTATTTTACTTTTTCAGCAGCACTTGCTTTTTACTATGTTTTTTTACAACAGAGTATTTTTACACGTTTGTTTGACTGTTTTTTGTGATTCAGTCTTTTGGTGGTGTGAACACTGTTCTACAGACGTGTTCACTGTGTGCATGGCTCATTAGTTTTTGTCTTAGTTATTCCTTGTTTTTGCAAGATTGGGGAATCTCCCACCCCTCGCCTTTGAGCCCTGCACATAAAAAGCTGTCTTCTGCAGTCAGTCCAAGTCAGACTTTGGACCTGTCTGGATCCTGCTCATTTTAGGTATTAATACACATGGTCAGGTTTTAAATACATTAGATAGGGACTGCTCTGATATGGGTTACCTTGAAGTTGGTAGAGCAGTTTAGTATACATTTTTTGCAAAAAACGTATCAACTAAATACCCTGTACTTTGCTTTTTCAGCAGCACTTGCTTTTTACTGTGTTTATTTTTACAACAGAGTATTTTTACACGTTTGTTTGACTGTTTTTTGTGATTCAGTCTTTTGGTGGTGTGAACACTGTCCTACAGACGTGTTCACCGTGTTCATGGTTCATTAGTTTTTGTCTATATGTATATATGTGTGTATCTTCAGAATTTGTGACATTATCAGCCTGATAAAGAGGACATAGTGTCTCGAAAGTTTTCTTTGCTTACTATCCTTTCAGTTAGGCATTAAAAGGTATCAACCACTGAGGACTCACAGATTCTAATATTTTGCTATCTACTGGCTAAGGCTAGGGTCACACATGCCATTCGTTTTTTTAGTTGTTTTTTGGCCACCTGCGTTTTTGCCTGCATTTTAGCTGTTAGGTGTGGGTGCCCCCTTAAAAAGCCCTTAAAAATGCATGCCTTTTGTTTAAAAACGCACGCAAAAACACATGTCCATTTTGACACTTTTAAAAATGCATGCGTTTCCCATAGGGTCCCATGTTATAAAAACGCATGTGTTTTTGGAAAAGCACCAAAAAGCGCATGGTCCATTTAGACATGCATTTTTGCTATTGGGGCATGCGTTTTTTGCATGGAGGCCTATGGGTGCGTTTTTAGAAAACACAGGTCTCCAAAAACGCATGTAAAATCTGCATGTGTGACCCTAGCCATGCGTTTTTTGGTGCCTTAAAAATAAGCATGCGTTTCTGCATGCGTTTTTACATTTCTGTATGTGTTTTTTAAAGTGTTTTTTGACACCCTGCGTTTTTGCATGCGTTTTTGAATCAACACCAAAAAATACTGCAAGCTGCGTTTTTTTGGTACGTTTTTAAAAATGCATGCGTTTTTTTTAAATGGGGCCTTATGGGAAACGCATGCGTTTTTTATATGGCACTAAATGGTACCATGTGTTTTTGCAAAAACGCATGCCAAAAACGCATGGCACTTTAGGCATGCCTTTTTGCTATTGGGCCATGCGTTTTTGCTATTGGGGCATGCGTTTTTTGCATGGGGGCCTATGGGTGCGTTTTTACATGCGTTTTTAGAAAACACAAGTCTCAAAAACGCATGTAAAATCTGCAAGTGTGAACCTAGCCGTACACGGCATAAACATTTTTTACCTACTGACACTCAGAAATGTGAAGATATACTGATTTTACATAGTATGTAAAGCATTCAAGAGGATTTTAATCCTTGCTTTGGATTTTGGATCCTGGCACAGAGAGGTTGTGGATTTCACCGCTAATTTCACCATTGCCATTATAATGGCTCAAACCATAAAGGTCCCAAACGTGCAACACATTTAGTGCAGATATTTTATGACAATTCCTTTGGGAAATTGCTATGGATAGGAAATCAATACTGTGTGAACATGGAAAATATAGAGAGTCGGCAAAGATCTGCACAATGAGATTTGCTATTTTGGTCTATAGGAGAACCTGTCAACAAACCTTTTACAACCCTGTATATGCTAAAAAGGCATGTGCACACGTTGTCATTGAGATGCAGGTGTAGTTGCTAGGTTTTTACAGCTGAAGCAACTTCAGGAAAAATGAATGGTGGTTTTCTTGAGGCATCTTCGCTGATGGTTTTGTCCTCAGTCCTCATTCTTTTGGTGTCTTTGCTGCCAGAGGCTTTCACTTTATATATTAAGTACTAGCTGTAGTACACGGCTACGCCCGGGTTAATAACTGCTGTTAGCTATAACAAAATAGAATTTGAATATGTCATATTAATGACCTGTAGGAAAATAGAAGCTGAGCCGTGATTGGTTGCTATAGGCAGCCTGATAAATCTCTAGCCAATAGTAAACCCTCCCCCCGGCCGGGCAGTATATGTTACCTCACACATACACATAATAGACAGCTCATGTGACTGACATCTGCCTTAATTCCCTATATGGCACATGTGTTGCACATTGGCTGTTTTTAATCAGATGTTTATTTTTGGAAATTAAACATACCAGACGTATGAGGCGAGTTGTGTGAGGCGATTTGTGCACATCTGTGTCTGTCTGTGTGGTGTGTGTGTCCCTGGGGTGTGTGTGTGTCCCAGTGGTGTGCATGTGTCCCTGTGGGAGGGTCCCTGTGGTGTGTGTCCTTTTGGGGGGAGGGGTGTCCCTGTGGTGTGTGTCCTTGTGGGGGGAGGGGTGTCTCTGTGGTGTGTGTCCATCCCTATGGGGTCTGTGTGTTCCTGTGGGGTGTGTGTGTGTGTGTGTGTCTCTGTGTCCCTGTGGGGTGTGTATGTGTTTATGTCCCTGTGGTGTGTATGTCCCTGTGGGTGAGTGCATGTGTCCTTATAGGGTATGTATGTGTGTATGTCCCTGTGGGGGGTTGTCTGTTTGGTATGTGTCTCTGTGTTGTGTGTGTCTTTTTGTGGTGTGTGTGTTTGTGTTCGGATACGTGGTGAGTATCCAATGTTGGGGCTCCACCTTAGCTGTTACTCTTTGTGTGCATGTGGTGTGTATACATGTCCCTGTGCGTGGTGAATATTCCATGTCAGGGCCCCACCTTAGTGACTATATGTTGGTATATGCTGTTAGTCTTTGGTGCTGTCATTAAGCCCCTCTCATTCACAACTGTCAACTGGTAACTGTCACTTTCTCTCCATTATGTAGATAGGGCCAAAATTGTTTGGTGAATTGGAACGCGCGGGGTTAAAATTTCGCCTCACAACATAGCCTATGACGCTCCCGGGGTCCAGACGTGTGACTGTGCAAAATTTTGTTGCTGTAGCTGGCAGCTGTCGATTTTCCTCCCAACCATTTCCTTTTACTTTTTCCCCATTATGTAGATAGGGGCAAAATTGTTTGGTGAACTGGAACGCGCAGGGTTAAAATTTCACCTCACAACATAGCCTATGACGCTCTCGGGGTCCAGACGTGTGACTGTGCAAAATTTTGTGGCTGTAGCTGCGACTGTGTAGATGCCAATCCCGGATATACATACACACACATATATACATACACACATTCAGCTTTATATATTAGATAGAGAGCATGTGAATTCCCAGCAAAAGTTGCCCAAAGAATGAGCATGTTACTTCTTTTAACCACTTTAGGTTTTCAGAACCCAGAAGCGGTTAAAAGAAGTGACAAATGACAGAATAAGTGCACAGCAATGTCATTTTGATATTGCTGTGCACAATGTTCATTAATAGGGTGATCTTGGTGTGATTCTTTACGCCAATTCCATGTAAAATCAGCCTGAAAAAGACGCCACATGTATGTATGCCCCAATGTAAACAATAAATCAGTGAGAATATTTTTAGTTATCAGTGGGGATGATGAACTGAACATTAAAGTTTGGTGTTCACACTGAACGCAGACTTTATAAAAATATTCAGTGTTTGGGGTAGCAGTTAAGGTACGTTACGTATACAAACCATTGGAGCGAGCATGGCTGTGCTCAGGTACACTCGGTGCTCTACCCAGTGTGAGCCACTTGCATGGTTTGAATGTATTTGCACTGGGGATTAAATCAGCATTATCGGATGTAGTGGGTACCAGAAAAAAATTACCAAACCCTACCCTCCCTCCCCTGGAAGTGGTTTGTTTATGGCTGGCTGTACGTATGTGAGCGGAGAGCCGAACTTCCCAATCAGTGTCTTCCAATGAAGGCAAGTTTGGGTCCAGAAAAGAACTTTACATAAATTCCGGCTCACCCCCAAAACCCAAACTTTCAAGGGTCTGCTCATCTCTAGGTATCAGAAGTGCATGAATGAAAAATGTAAATAGTCATTACAAGGAAGTGGCGGCATTATATCTCTGTACAGCCATGCAATCTTTAAATTGTATGGGACAGAACAATTGTTACCATGCAAGCAAATATGATATCTGGATTTTTTTTTTGCCATTTTTCTTTCATCAGATTCAATACCAATTCGTTAGATTTAATTGCTTTTTATATTACTTTGTTATTGTTTGCATTTTTTGTTCCTTAAATGATAAAATCATCAATGTTCTAGATAACACCATTTGTTTTTAATATATGTGTGTACATTTTAATATAACGCAATAGAAAATTAATATAAAGATTGGCAATCACCTTTCAAGTGTTTAAACATTACATATTCTAACTATGCTCAATTACATCCTACAATCGGGTAATATATATAATGCATATTGTAAAACGATACACATACTCATACCTCACATACACAATACCTGTCTTAATAAGAGTTTAATATTAATTCCAATTACAATATTATAGCTAATCATCTTATGGAATGCTTTTTAGATTCTATTGTCTCAGTAAATCTGAAAAAAATCTTTTTTTTCATATTTAGTTCATAGTTAGACTGAAATACACTTTTATCCCGACACTAAAATGAATCATAATTATAATTTTCTGAAGAAGACGCTTGCAAAAAACCTTTTCTGAATTTAAAATGTGGGATTGGTCGGAAACTAGCTTAAAATGACATCTGCTTATTAAATACGGCTACATTATCTCTGGACAGAGAGTGCCTTGGACATTCCAGACTGGGAACCATGCCACAAGTAAACACATTGGATGCATAAACATTATCTCTTGGCTGCTTAGCATCATGCTAATCTATTTAGATGGCACGGTGCCTGCTCACAGGTTTATCCTTTCCATTCTCATGGCATACAGTAAATTCTAACTAACAATTCATTGTGAATGATTGTTTTAGAAATGGTTTGATGATGGTGCCAACAGTGACGTATGTAAACACATATCATTAAGGAGACGCACACAGACTTCTGGAGCTTGTTTTCTGTGCCCTATATGGATGTATATTACATGGTCATTTACCATGTCCTTTCTTTTATATTTTGTAATGTATCTTACAATTAGGTGCCAGCTTTTCCTAATTTCCAGGGAAAGTTAGACATTTTGAGTAATTGTATCTTGTAATGTCCTTCAGTTTCTGCAGACCTTACGTTACTTCCTGTAAAAATGCAATTAATAACTTTCATTACACAAATATATGATGAATCTGATTTTTTGGAAATACATTTAAAGGGAAGCTGTCACCAGTTATTTTGGGTATAAACTAATACTACCACGTTACTCACCAGCTTTACTGCTTTCTAGATAGTTGTATATCATGTCCTGACCCTGTAGCAACCCCGAGTATAGCTTTATTGTTTTATAATGTTGTTGCAGTGTAAGGGCCCTTTCACATCAGCGTTTATTTGAAATCGCGGCAGATGCGGTGAAAAAACCGCATCTGCCGCGATTGCCGCATAACCGCTGCACTTGCGGCGCGGTTGCGGTAATCCCCATAGAAAGTATAGGGGGACTTGCGGCAGGTGCGGCCGTGAAAAAAACCACGGCTGACCGCGTTTTTTTTCGCTGCCGCACCTGTCGCAAGTGCAAAACCGCACTTGCCGCACCTGCCGCAAGTCCCCCTATACTTTCTATGGGGATTACCGCAACCGCGCCGCAAGTGCAGCGGTTATGCGGCAATCGCGGCAGATGTGGTTTTTTCACCGCATCTGCCGCGATTTCAAATAAACGCTGATGTGAAAGGGTCCTAACTCCTGCACTTTAGTTCTAAGAGATGTAGTATGTCTAATCCCACACTGCCCTCTACTGGACTTTCTCTAAACTACAATTTCCTTATATGGTCAAAGGTTGGTTAGCAACAAGTAAGGAGGTTTCTGGTAGTTGAGTGTAGTTGCTGAAGACGCAGGTATGAGGACGCAATTGTGACGATGCGAACACTGTGTGTTTAGGATAGATGACATCACCTATTCGCTCCTGTCCTTTGGCGGTTACTACCAGTACAAAATAGGAAGTTTGTACTTTTATACAGAGACATTTCTTGAAAAAGGCAGCATTTATGCTACAGTGTGCTTCCCAAGCCAAAGTAGGACTGTACATCGCAAAACCTAAATAAGCAAGCAAAAAAAAAGATAATTAAAGAGCTAAAGAAGAGGGAGAGTTAACTTTGCATTGAATAGGGAGTAACAGTTCTTAATCGTTCAATAAACCTATGGTGCCCGTGTTTCTTATGGGACTACAACCACCTCTGCTACTACCCCATAGCTGGACTAAGAAACTAGCCACTGTGAACCTCCTAGTTATCCACCCTGTGGATTGCAGGAGCCATCAGAGACACGGTGACAGGATTCAGCTCTGATTTCCCAGGCCCTGCAAACCTGATGGAGGATGCGACAATCCCCCTATGCATATCCAAAAAATCCTTTTGAATAGCTTAAACACTGTGTGCAAACCTAGGTCAGATCTGATGAGTGTCATAGAAGTGGCTCCTATCAACTGTTCTCAACTCCTCTTCTGCAGGGAACAAGACTATATGGGCGTAATGTGTGAACCAGTATTGTACCTGCACAGGTGTGATATTTCATTCAGCTATGTGAATGCAAAGTGGTAAAATGGCATCTAGCAATGTAGAGGAGGGACAGCAGCTGCTGCAATGACATCCATTGGCCTTGTCCATCTGCATTTGCATACAATGAGGGAGCTATCAAAAGACATTTTGGGTGATATACAGGGGAGTCAGGACATGACTTTCCAGGATGCAGCACCGATGCTGAGGAAGGGGGTGGTACAAAAAAACTGGTGAAAAGCTCAAATTGAAAACCTGCAGAATTTGTATACACTGTGTGGATGAGATTGGGAAACATTGGGAAACATTAATCCACTTCACTGCTACTGTAACACATTGCAAAGTTTCCATTGTTAAATCTGAACTGAAAATCTGCAACATATCCCTAAAGCATTTTAAAGCAATAGGATAGGCAGACTTTCATGACCCCATTAAAACCTTCTATTGTCTTTACTGTGATGCTTTGTTAAAGGAGTGAGGCTAGTAGAGGAAACCATCAGATGGAATGTCACAGAAAACCAAGAATCAGGATCACATGAGCAGTATTAGAAGAGTGGAGTAATAAAATGTATTTTATTTTCCAAAATGAAAGGGCAAAGAGGGCATAGAAGCCAACCCCTTTAAGTCATTGGGCTTAGTATGGATTATTTTCTTTAGAAATGCTGATCACCATTTAGGCCAATTTTTTTCTTGTTAATGCATATAATTGGGGATAAAATACATTTTTGCATTTGAGTTTCATTAATAATTGTGCACTATTTGCCTTCTATAGACAGTTAAAAAATTTGTCAATTTCTCATTTGACCCACTATGACATTTAGGGAGTTTGACATTCTTTTATCTGTCCTTTTCTGAGATCCTCTCAGCTTATTTATGATCATAGACTACATCAAAGTTGAATGTGCAGAGAAGCAAAAACCAAACAATGCAATATTTTTAATTGAAGTCAACTCTAAAAATGATTTTAGCCCCAAGTACATTTATGGAAGTAAATAATGTATTATACCCCAATTAATTTTACATTTATTCACAGTGTTGTGCTTTTTGCTGTTGAGTTCTTGTACATGTCCAAGTTATACCTTAAAAACATATTCAAAGGACTTTATTATAGTACAAACGTTGATTTAGCCCCTCACCACAGCACAATTTTCTGTTTTTCATTATAGTTTT